>JARQOC010000011.1:134482927-134532927 GCA_033576535.1 Allobates femoralis
CTCCAGAGACAGCCCCTGTGTGTCTCCACAGACAGCCTCGCGGCGCTCTCTGAGGGACGGGTTCACCAGCCGCCAGAGGGTGTGCCCTCCTTTTTTGGGAGGGCGCACTTCTGACCTTGGGGGGAACATATGGGGAGCAGAGAGGGAGAGGCAATCTTGCCCCTCTCTTTTTTCCCTTGCGAGCCCCAGCGGTGCCACAGAGGCGATCCACAGAGGGGCGACACTCAGACAGGCGCAAGGTGCGTTTGAAGTGTCGATGATCAATGTGTCCTGCAATTCACACTAATTCCCGCAGTTAGCTGCATTCTTCATCGACGCGCGAGCCGAGTGATCCACCCTTAAGAGTCATGCTTATTCTGGGTGAGGCGGGGAGCCAACAGGCACAACCGCCTCTTTGAATGTGTCAGCAGGTCGCAGATCACAAAAGTGTGTTGCCCCGGGCGCTCTGCCTCCTCCATCCCTCCCTCCGGCAGGAAAGAGGACAGAGAAGGGCTCAAGGCTTCTCGACCTACCACCCCGCGCACAGTCTCCACACGCACGACCCTTCGCCATGAAGGGAAGGCGAGTGGCGGGCCCGGAACAGGGCGACTGGTACCCAGGACGGCCTATGGAGCCAGGGGGTTTCCTGAGCAGAAGACCGCACATGGAGGAAGGACAGTCCGACCCTTTCTCCATGCCGTCCCCTGCCAGACAGCGGAGCGCAGGTGGAGTAGACGAGACGCAACGCCTGCCACTGGGGACAGGCCAGCAGGTCGTTGGCTTCTTACCCCACGCCTCCTCATGGTGATTTCTAAAAGCCAGTTTCTAAGTGAACCGCGGAGCCAACCAGACGCAAAGGCTTGGGGTTTTCCTCTCGGGCCTTGTTGCCCTGGGCGCTCAGCCTCCTCCATCCCTCACTCCGGTAGGGAAGAGGAAAAAAGAAGGGCTCGAGGCTTCTCAACCTACCACCCCACGCACGGTCCCCACACCCTCGACCCTTCCCCCTGAAGGGAAGGTGAGCGGGGGGCCCGGAGCAGGGCGAATGGTACCAAACACGGCCTATGGAGCTGGGGGAGGTTTCCTGGGCAGAGGACCGCACATGGATGAGGGACATACCCTTTCTCCATGCTGTCCCCTGCCAGACAGCGGAGCTTAGGCGGAGCAGAATGAGACCCACCGCCTGCCACTGGGGACAGGGCGGCGGATCATCGGCTTCTCGCCCCGCACCTCTTCAAAGAGGTGCTTTCTGAAAGCCGGTTCGAGGGTGGCTTGACTCGGATCACTCGTTAATGATCCTTCCACAGGTTCACCTACGGAAATCTTGTTACGACTTTTACTTCCTCTAGATAGTCAAGTTCGATCATCTTCTCGGCTCTCCACCAGGGTCTTGGCAAACCCCGGCGGGGCCGATCTAGGGATCTCACTAAACCATCCAATCGGTAGTAGCGACGGGCGGTGTGTACAAAGGGCAGGGACTTAATCAACATGAGCTTATGACCCGCACTTCATGGGAATTCCTCTTCACTGGGAAGAATTGCAATCCCCGATCCCCATCATGAACGGGGTTCAGTGGGTTACCCGCACCTGTCGGTGAAGGGTAGACACACTCTGGTCCGTTAAGTGTAGCACGCTTGCAGCCCCGGTCATCTAAGGACATCAAAGACCTGGTGTTGCTCGATCTCGCGTGGCTGAGCGCCACTTGTCTCTCTAAGAAGCGGACCGCGGGGGGTTGCGTAGCTAGTTAGCATGCCGGAGTCTCTTTCGTTATTGGAATTAACCAGACAAAATGCTCCACCAACTAAGAACGGCCATGCACCACCACCCATAGAATCGAGAAAGAGCTTTCAATCTGTCAATCCTTTCCGAGTCCGGACAGTGGTTTCTGCTTTTCTTTTCACCTCCCTGGGTGGGCTATTGCCATGGGCCCGGCTGCATGGGGGGTTTCCAAAGGCACGTGGTGGACCCCATCTCCTCTGCCCAGGAAAAACGTCTCACTCTCTCCCTTTTTTTCCTCCATCTTCCTCTTTTTGCTTTTCGTGTCCTCTCTTTCTCTTTCTCTCTCCATCACTCTTCCCCATCTCCTCACACTCGGCTTTTCTTACTCGTTCTCCCTTTCCGAGCCGCCCCAGGGTTGGATGGGTAGAGGGCGGGAAAGGGCATGTCGGGGGATACCCACTTCGGATTAACCGAATGCAGGCGCGTCCTCCATACACCTCCTCCGTACCACCCGTTACGTGGGGGGCTCGGGATAGAACAGGGTAAGAAAGGGATAAGCCGAGTAGCAGGGATGGAAACGCCACCCACCACTGTGGCTTTTCCACTGGGGACCACGGGAAAGACCGCCCTCGGAGAAGACCAGTGTGCTTCCCCGCACAGGGAGCGATGCGGCTGACAGGCACCCTGCACCCGACCTGCCCTGGAGCTGCCCTAGGGGGGTGGACCGGGAGCGCCCTGCCGTTTGCCTGTGAAGGTTTTCGGACCACTTTCATTCAGACCGCTCGGCTGCCTACACACAAAGGAGCCAGGGCCGGCATCGCACGCAACTGTGGGGTATCTCCGGTGTGGAGGAGGAAGGTAAAGCCTCTTGCATGTAGCCGGCATGGACTCCAAAGCCCGGGCCAAGCGAGCAAGCAGCATAATCTCTCCGCCCAGAGGCGCTTAGCCAGATCGATCGGAGAAGTAGGAAGGTAAAGTGTGCTGTATGGGTCACACCTGCCGTTGTCAAAAGGAGGGCCTATTTGTTATTTACCAACAACCTTCAGTGTGGAGAGATACACAAACACTCCAGACATATGGACACTAACATACAGACTTTTTCCCACTACTGTCCTTGTTCGGACTTGAACCCAGAGTCTATTGGTTCCGAGTCTGCTGCGCTAACCATTATGCCAGTGCGCTTGCTTTGGAGCTGTGACCGGCTTTGGAGCCATTATCGGTGATGGGAAAGATGACTTTTTTCCCTTTGAGAGCGGAAGATGGACGAATGCAATTTTCAATCAGGGGAGGAAAGATATGTTGTATATAAAAACAGCAAAGAGAGAAATAAAAATAATAAAAACATCAAAAGTACTACTGATAGGTCCGCTAAAAATCCACACTTACTAACCTTCAGCACAGTTTATAGTGTACAGTTTAGTAAAATTAAAGGAATTATTAGAAAGTATATTCCTGTATTAGGCTAGAGTCACACTTGGCATGCATTTTTTTGGTGCCTTAAAAATAAGCATGCGTTTCTGCATGCGTTTTTACATTTCTGCATGTGTTTTTTAAGATGTTTTATGACACTCTGCATTTTTGCATGCGTTTTTGAATCAGCACCAAAAAATACTGCAAGCTGCGTTTTTTGGTGCGTTTTTAATAATGAATGTGTTTTTTTAACATGGGCCCTATGGGAAACGCATGCGTTTTTATACGGCACTAAATGGTACCATGAGTTTTTCAATGCGTTTTTCAAGGCAGCTCCTCACTTTAGCACAAAAACGCATGCCAAAAACGCATGGCACTTTAGGCATGCGTTTTTGCTATTGGGGCATGTGTTTTTTACAAGGGGGCCTATGGGTGCATTTTTACATGCGATTTTTGAAAACGCAGGTTTCAAAAAAAAAGCAAGTGAAATCTGCAAGTGTGACCCTAGCCTTACATCAGGATGTACATTTATGCCAAAATTTGCAAGAAGGTTATCAATCCATTGCAAAGCGGGGTAGATCTTTTGGCAATACATATTTCCCCAGTTTATTTGAAACACCACAAGAAAGAGAAACCTAGTTAAAAACGCAAGTTTTTTTTTTTTTTTAATGTGGGGAAAGAAATGTAATGCCTGTCAGCATGCTAAAAGAACGCTTTAAATGGGTGACACTTATAGTATTAATAGTTTTATTAACTGTGATACAATTATCTATCTATTATCTATTGTGTTGAAGTTTGGAGTACAAATTGAAATACATAGGTTGCACCAGTAGGAAAATAAAAAAAAAACTCATTGCTGAGCATATATACAACATTAATAATAAAAACATCAACTATTCAGGGGTAAACAGACATTTTATGGAAAAGCATGGAGGCTCAATAGACAGCCTAAGGTTTTTTTGGAGTAGACAGGGTTAATGTACCCAAAAGAGGCAGTTACTGGCAGAAAAAAAACTTTATATGCAGGATGTTTTCTGGATAGTCAGATTAAATACTAAGGCCCCCTTCACATCACGATTTTTGTGGATCCGTGGCTATCCATTGTAAAACAGACACGGATCTGATTTGGCCCCCATGTATCCCTATGGGTACGGATAGGTCCTTAATGGCCATCTGTGTGTGCAGGGATCCAATTTTGTATGCTTTTTTCACGTCCCCAAAATCAGAGACTGCTCTGATTTTGGGTGCAGAGGACGCAGTCGAACAGAATCAGACAGCATCGGATCTGATTAAATAAAGCAATGTGTTAAAAATAAAAAATTAAATGCTCACCTCTCCGCCGGCTGTCCGGGACCCTAGATGAAGATGTCCAAATGCTGCCAGGACCTTAAAAATGTAAAGAAAATGCGATTGGCCGGTAGTGATCAGGTGGTATGTCAAGTAACATATCACCTGATCGCTACCGGCCAATCACATTTTGAGGTCCAGTCAGCCACCGGACATCTTGTCCTCGGGTCCCGTACAGTCGACATAGGTGAGGTTTTTTTTTTTTTTATTTTTAATACATTTTTTCACTTTTACTTTGCTTTACAGTGTATGCTTTTTTGTCTTCCTCTGGATCAACATGTTAGGCTATGGGTTAAACTAGATGGACTTAAGGTCTTCCTTCAATGTTGCTATGTTACTATGTTACTATGTAGATACAATGGGAAAGCAAAACTCCAGCCCCGACATGTCACACGGTGGGAGGAACACAATATTCTTCCTCCCCCTGTGTGACATAACAGCGCCGACACCACTTGCCTGGCTCAACTCCTCCCAGCTCTTTCTGTGTCCGGATCCCTCAAAATCACGGATCTGGACACAGAAATGGCATCCGGAGTCCTGTCCGCAGGGTCCTGCAAAAAGACAGTATCCCCGCAGACAGGAAAAAATCTTGATGTGAAGGGGGCCTAAACACCCATATTGTATGAAAAACAGAAGAGATACAATGTTCATTTATTAACCTGTGTATTATTTTCCCTTACGTATTTATTTAACCATTATGTAAGCATTGTCAGACTCTGATGTGAAATTAACTCTGCATGGTAGGACATTTCACATACTAATTAATCATAGTGATTTGTATCACCTGCATTGTTTGATTAACTATGCCTATAAATGTGTTCTTCTGTGTATTCTGTTTTATCTATGACTAAGGACACTTGTAAGTCATCCGAAACACGCAAGATACGTATTTGTGGTGCCCCTGAGGCTGGGAGCCACAGGGAGGTATTATAGTATAACAACAAAATGTATAATCCTTTGTAAGTTGCTAGTTCAGGGTATAAACCTGTGGAGTCTGAAAGTGCACACACCTAAGAATAGACCACTAGTATAGGGAGGACCAGTACTTTGGTAGGTCCCAAAAGGGGGTGGAGCCTAGGGGTAGATGCAGAAGAGAGTGACAGTTGACAGTTAGTTAGTGCTGGGAAGGCAGTCAGGAAGGACAGGCCTGACAGCGCTGCCAACAGGAGGGAGCCCCATCTTTAAGTGGGGGCCCAGGACAGAAGGCAACGGGCCAGGACTGGTAGGAGCCAGCTGGTCACGTTGAGGGAGCACCGGCAACACGGAAAGCCGAGGCGGCTAGGAGTTTAACCCTGACCGCAAAACTGACGAGATGCAGGCCCATAGGAACCGGGTTGCTGACAGCACCACAAGGTACCTCGCCCCTCAGGACTAAGAACTGGTTCAGGACACTAGAACACACAAAAAGGGATAGGCAGAATTCCGGTGGCGGAGGCTTTAATCCTTGGGCCCCGTCCGGACCGGTAGAGCACAGACCTTGTCTTCTAGATACAGACCGTAGGACTGGCGGAAGAGCTCTGCGAGGGTGGAGAAGACAGAAGAGAATAGATTAGGCCCTGAAAGACTTAGGAGAGGACATCTAGAGACTCCATAAGTGGGACCCTGAGCTGGCAACTTCCACCCTGTAAACCAAACTGTACCGTCGAAACTGTACCGTGTTTTGTTTATGCCATCAGCTGGTACCGAGTAAAGTGGAGTTAAACTTGAACTGGTTTCCGTTATTCTTCCCCCCGCAGCCTGGAGGGCTCAGCAACAGCAGCAGCTCAGCAGAGGGGTAAGAACTGAAGCACCATCTTAATTACTGTCCTCCCTCTCCATCTTTCTTCAATTGCTGCCCTGAGGTAAAGCTCCACCTGTGGGGAGCTGTACCACACTTTGCTGCCCCAACCATCACCTCAGTGGCTGGAAACTACAGGTGGCGTCTGTGACGGGGTGTAAGGCAGAGCAAGAAGGGGCAACAGGCCTAGGGACGATCCAACAGATTTATTAACAAGAACGCTGGAACAACACACGCAGGTAGATCCACAGAGTCCACAATTAGTCCAACGGAAACAGATTCAGGGGCACCTCCTGATAATCCTTGTGCCAGATAACAAAGCAATAGTCCACACGAGTCCAATGGATTCCACACAATCCCACGGACGACGAGATCTGGCCTCAGCTCAGATCTCGCACCTGTCCCGTCCACAGCCAACTCTCATCTCCCTTAAAAATAAGAATGGATTGTCTGAGCTCCTGGGAGCAGCCCAGGAAGGGGGTAGGGGTCCACCTGAAGATTCTAGACTGGTCAGCTCCGAGATGTCTACAAGGATGTGTATTGCAGGTTATCTTCTGCTTAGGAAACAATAGGGGGATTCCACTAGCTGTTGACACAAGCCTAAATTACATTATTGCTCAGGGCTGCAAGGAGTGGGGGAAGGAGACAGTTAAGTTGCATCTTATAGAAACCAGAGGACAGGGCAAAACTACATATCATGACAGCGTCACGATCCCCTGTAAATAATCCCTTTATCTCTCACTCATCATCTACATCTAACCCAGTTGATCACCAGGGCACGGCACCGGGATCCCGTCCATCCGTGACTCCCTATTCAGCAGACCCGGTGACTGAGTTTCCCTTATGCCCCTGGCTGTAGCATATTCATCATGGGGGCGGGGAATCAATTTTTTAATGAAGAAGAATAAAGAGATGTTTTTATTTTACTAATACAAGCACATTTTGCCTATGATTTTATTACCTTTTTCATGCTATATGTTTTCCTGTTGAGATAGCAGGTGAGAAGGGTCAAGGTGCAGCTGATATACACATAGGTACAGTGATTTCACAGTTAACGTGTAGAAATTTGACTTTTGATTAACTTCTTTGTATAAAGGACCTGTGTGATCTTGATCATATGACCATAGTTGGCAGAGCTAAACAAGCAAAATCATTATGGGCTATGAAGACTTAGCTCTGCCTATTATAGTCACATGATCGGGACATCACATGGAATCTTATAAAATTTGGCTGAAATGTTAACTATTACCCTGCCAGAGTGACTACATCCTCCAAATGCTTTTTTTTCACATTTAACATTACACTATTAGCTCAGACAGGGATGGTTAGAATAGTACTATGAAGGTGCAAGTGCAGTGATAGCTGGGGGGGGCATAAACTAGCTGACAGGTTCCCTTTAATGTATCACTCCAGCTTTTTTTTTTCAGTGCTGGAGTGGCCACTTAAACCCCTTCACCATCTGTCAATTTTCCATTTTTGCACTTTCATTCCCCCCTCTTTCCAAGAGCCATACGTTTTTCATTTTTGGTAAATTTAGCTGTATTAGGGCTTGATTTTTGTGGGATAAGTAGTACTTTTGAATGAAGCCATTCATTTTAGAGTACATCTAATGTAGCTCTGCTAAATTGCAGTGAGCGGAGACATTACAGTGTCCACTGACCACAAGTAGTGGTCTAAGACTGACAGCCGGCTGTATGAGTGGTGACATCAGAGAGTTCATCTGAGGTCACAGTTGAGGTGCACCAGCTGTAACTTCAGATGAACTCGACTCTGAAGTCACAGCTCTCACAGCCAGATATCAGTCTGAGAGCGCTACTCGTGATGAGCAGAAACTGTAATGTTTCACCACAAAGTAGTAGAGCTGAGAATCTTCAAGGGTCATAATTGTGGAATTACCATCAGAAGGTATATTTGCGGTTAATAATTGGGTGAAAGAGTGTTGTCTGTGTGTTTTATCTTTCCGTGTGTCTGTGTTATTTAATTATTTCCTTATAGGTCTGGTAATGTGTGGATCTCATAGAACCCTGAACATCACCAATCTAGGGCTTAATGACAGCTGTCGATATTCATCTGCCATTAACCCCTTCTGTTACCCCGATTGCCACTGAACAAGAGCATTAGTAAGAGCCAGTTAAAGTGCCAGGAATTGGCGCTCAAATGAATGCACCAATTTCTGGGGCAACTGTGGGCTGCTATTTTGTAGCTTTAGAGGCCCAATAACTATGGGCCTCACCACGCTGAGAATACCAGCCCCCAGCTTCCTGTTTTTTACCTTAGCTGGTAATCAAAAATAGATCAGAGCACCCTTAAAAGAAACTTTTCAATGTCCTGGGAAACTAATCATATTAACTACCTTGGAATCAAGCTCACCAAACAACTATTGTCAACTATTGAAGCAAATTTAAATGATATTTACAAAACTCTGCAGAAAGATATGCTTTATTTAGCAAAACAGGAGGTCTCCTGGTTAGGCAGGATAGCTGCATATAAAATGTGCCTCCTACCAAAACTTCTCTATATCTTCCGATCGCTCCCACTAATAATCCCAAGAAAATGGCTACAAAAATTACAAACCCAATTAGTTTCCTTTACATGGGCTAAAAATAAACCGAGAGTGGCTAGACTAATCCTAGAAAAGAGTAAACACATAGGTGGACTAGCACTCCCAAATTTAACTTCCTATTATTATACCACCCTAGTGAAACTCAGTCAGTCGTGGTGGACGGGAGGAGAGAAACCTGTTTGGCTCTCAATGGAAGATCCCCTACATCCACATGGTGGTTTAGATTTGGCTACTCTCACTTATCTATGCGACAAAACAAAACCACTCCCTGAATTACCTACAGTTAGATCCACAATTCTCGCCTGGAGATCATTACTAAAAATCTCAAATAAATGGTATCCTATGGTTCCCCCTTCCTGGATAAAAATAGAAATTCTGGAATACATATCCTCAAGGATTAGATTGACCTCATGGAAAGAACGAGGCATCACCTTCATATCTGATATTTTAAATGACAAACAAAAACTAGAACCCTTCTTAATACAAAAAAACAAATACAAACTCAACCACGCAGAGGAAGCTACATGGAAAAAAATTGAAAATCTCATTAAAACTCATAAGTTGAACTTCTTTCTGCCACATAATCTAGTACAAATGCATAAATTCCCACAAGCCCAAATATTCTGGAAAACTGGCCACATCTATCAGAATTTTAATCAAGACTTCCAACAAGCTACCAACATCACAGCTTGGGAAAAGGATCTTAAAATAAATATCTCTCCTGATGTGCTTCAAAAAAACTATATATAGATTTATCCCTTGTGTTTCTCTATTAGAAACACAATACAAGATCTATTCTCGGTGGTACTTTACACCAGTTAAGCTCTCCAAAATTCAAGAAACTAACTCTCCCCTTTGTTGGAGAAATTGTTTGCATAATGGTAATCTTACTCATATTTTCAGGGATTGTGCAGTACTTAATTCTTTCTGGTCAGGAGTTGAATCTCTAATAAATAAATGATCAGGCCTAAATCTGAAACTCACTCCAGAACTAGCAGTATTGCTGCTAGGCCTTGAAGATCTACCAAACAAATATAGACCTATAATAGCACATATCCTTCTCGCAGCAAAAAATACTATTGCAGCTAAATGGAGAGACCCTCTTGCCCCTAACATTGAACACTTAGTTGAAAAAATTGCTTGCCATAACACTTATGAACATGCGTTTGCTCTCAGGAACAACTTACTAAACAAATACTATAGAAAATGGTATGACTGGAATCACATTATGACTCCCTCATCGCCGTTGTGAGTCCTTGCGTTATGTTAGATAGATAATGATACTGAAATACTTACACACTTGTGTCTAAATGGTTCCAGTGGGCTCTTCACACTCCAATTTATCCCCCCCCCCCCAATTTCCCTTTTCTACTGCCTTCCTTATTGATTAACATGATTTATAAAATTGTAAATAGTTATTTAACTGTTTGAATGTAACCCATTTGATGCTAATACGCACTACAAATCTCTGAATCTATATAAGACTTTATAAATTTCGAAGTTACTAGATTCTATGTATAATACTACCTCAATTTTGACTTAATTACAAAAATTAATTAATCTGAACTGTACGATTCTGATATTCTTCCTATTGAACTAGATTGTAAAATCCATTAATTTGTATGATTATATCTATGCAATAAAAATATTTTGAACATAAAAATAGATCAGAGCTCACACTTTTTTTTAAAACCTTTATTTAAACAAATTAAAATATAATGGGCTCACCTGTATTTTTGATTGCCAGATAAGGTAAAACCAGGTAGCTTTGGGGTGGCAGCCTGTAGCTGGCTGCGTTATCTGCACTGAGAATCAAAAATATGAGGGACCCCCATGCAATTTTTAAAAAAATATTTATTTATTTTTACACACCTATCATCATAGGTTCATTACACTAATGAATAAGGCAAGCAAGCACAGACGCCAGCACAGTGGGCGGGAGCACAACATCCAATCACAGATACTGCCAAAGAGAGTGGGCATCTTTGATTGGCTGTTGGAGTCAGTGCAGTGAATAAACATAAGATTAATGAGCAGATCTGGAAGCAAGTGTGACTGCAGCGACCAACCCTGGTATCGTTCTCCTGCTTTAATCATCATTTTGTTTATTTTTACAGCCCTCCCAACTGAAGCTTAATAGCAACTTCTCTGGGAAATCCATGTTCGAGGTCTCTGTTTTTGCAAACTGAATAATTCCAAGTGTAATAACCTGTCTTGGTATTGCAGACCACCTAGTCCTCCTTGGTTGCTCTTCTCTGCACCCGCTCTAGTTCAGCTATGTCTTTCTTACACACCGGAGACTAAAATTGTACACAATATTCTAAGCGTGATCGCACATGTGACTTCTCGCACTATGTTCTTCTCATGAGCATCTATGCCTCTTTTAATGCATCCCATTGTTATTAGCCTTAGCAACAGCTGCCTGTCCCTGGCCACTAAATGTCAGTTGCCGTAGACCCACACACCCAAGTCTTTTTCAGTGATAGCTTTAGAATCAAGTACATAATTATGCATTTTATTTCCTTTTCCCAAGTGCACAACCTCACATTTATACATACTAAATTTTAATTGTCATTTCTCAGCCCAATTCTCCAGCTTACATAAATCCGTTTGTAGTATTACATTATGCTCATCTATACTGAGAATACTGCAGAGTTTATGTCATCTGCAAATATTGAAATTCTACTCTGCTTTCTACAAAGTATATATGTTAAAAAGAAGAGGTCCAAATACTGACCTGTGTGGTGCCCCACTGTTAACTGAGTAAAGTCTTTTAACTTTCAGATGATGGATGCAATCCAATTACAACACTGAATATGTGATCTGCACAGAGCTGTATTACAACTGTGTGATTGCGACTGGATGCAGTGAGTTGCTGTTCCAATTTAGGACAATTTGATATTTGCATCAGGGGCTGGTGTAAAGGTAGAAATAATGTAGATGCTGATGGAAAAAGTTACAGCAGCATGAAAAATGTTAACTTACCTTAATTTAAGTCGATATAGTACTACTCGATACAAGTAACTAATGGGTAAGTGCCTTCTACGACCACTAGAAACAATAACTGGATGGACTGCAGCCACCATGTATCCTCTTAAGTAGTATTCTTCTACCTTGCTTGGAATATCAAGTAATGATTTGATCTTAATGGCATTGATACTTGTTGATGCTGTAAAGAAGACAATAATGATGAGTCCCACTTACCAAATTTTAAGACTAAAATCTCGTAATCATATAGAATTTAGTGTCCCACTGAGACATCTAAATGCATGTTTGAGTCCCATTTATAGTCACATTTCCTTTTTTTAGTACAAGAAACACTCATTGATTTTGATCACTTTTTTCATCTTATTTTCATCTATTTTTTTGTACCACATCTGATTTTCTTGTGTACAAAAAAAATAAGTTGTAAACTTCTCCCAGACAGTAAAATACAAACACTAGACAGCAGCATGAAAGTTATCGGTCTGCTGTTTTTTTTCATGGACTCATTAACTAGAGGTTTGTTCAGATGGACATATTCTCTGTCCCTGTGCTATCCGTATGCAAAACAAGTAGAATCCAGACAGCACAAGGACCAATGCAAATCATGTGGTAGTCTCAATTAATTATTGTATTTACACTTGGACTGATGGTAAAAATATTTCAGCATACATTACTGTGATATGTATTTTGGGTCAGACTCGTCCCTTATATGTTAATATGTGCCAAAATCAGATCACAAAAACTTTGTGAGGCTGGGGTCACACATAGAAGTCCGTTTTCATGACCAATCCGTTTTTTTATAGGGTGCTTTTTGAGCCTCCTGCACCCCTGAACGTTTTTGGACTTAGTCATTTTTTCATTAAAAACGCATGTGCGTTAACGCATGCGTTAACGCAGGTGCCTATATGTGCCATGCGTTAACGCATGCGTTTCCCATAGGGCCCCATGTTAAAAAAACGCATGCTTTTTTTAACTGATGCCAAAAATGTTGCTAGCAGCGTTTTTGGCTCAAAAACGTACCTAGCAATGTTTTGAGGTCCAGAAAAAAATGGCCAGGGTGTTTATTACATTCAATCCGTTTTTCTGTCAGTTTTTGGACTTAGAAAAAAAAAATGACAAAAACGGACCAAGGGCTCATGTGTGACCCTAGCTGAGTGGAATAACATCCTCTTTTTTTACATATCAATTTATATCAAAGAAAACTGTTGTGATTTTGACCCATTCATCCACATAAAGAATTTTCAAATCCCGATGCTTCTGTGGGCTTCTTTTATGAACTCTGAGCTTTAAGCTAGTGCATCCGCTAAAAGCATGCGCTTTTTTTTCAAGTGCACATGTGTAAACACGCAGCGTTAACACACCCATAGACTCCAATGCAAAAAAGCTAAAGTGCAATGCATTTTGCTCTATGTGTTTTTTGAAGCACACATAAAAACGCAGGCTGCAGCATTTTTGGGCACTGTTGGAAAACTGCATTCGTTAATTTAACATTGGAGTCTATGGCATATGCATCCGCTAACAATCGCCTATATATGTGCAGTGCGTTAACAGATGCGTTTTTTGTTTTTGGTGGCTGGAAATGGAAAATCAGTGATGTCACACGTCACATGACCTGTGCATGCTATTTCAGCTGGCCTGCAAATTAGGAAGTGCCAACTTGCACCCCGTTCTGCAACACCCTTTTGCTGCTACTTGCCCTGGAAGGTATGTACACATGTGTTTTGATCATGTATGTTGCAATCCAACATACAGAGTAGATGTCATACATGTCTGTTTAGGTCTGTCTTAGGCTGGAGTCACACATAAGCCCTTGGTCCGTTTTTGGCTTCATTTTTGTCTTTTTTTTCTAAGTCCAAAAACTGACAGAAAAACGAATTGGATGTAATAATCACCCTGTCCGTTTTTTTCTGGACCTCAAAACATTGCTCTGTCTGTTTTTGAGCCAAAAACGTTGCTAGCAAAGTTTTTGGCATCAGTTAAAAAACGCATGCTTTTTTTAACATGGGGCCCTATGGGAAACGCATGCGTTAATGCATGGCACATATAGGCACCTGCGTTAACGCATGCGTTAACGCATATGCGTTTTTAATAAAAAAATGACTAAGTCCAAAAACGTTCAGGGGTGCAGGAGGCTCAAAAAGCACCCTATAAAAAACGAATTGGTGATGAAAATCACTTCCAAAAACGGACTTCTATGTGTAACCCCAGCCTTAGGGCCACGTCACACACACAGATATCTGTGCAGATATTGTTCACTGATCTCTGGTTGCAGTGAAATCATGGACACATCTTTCCATTTTGTGGCTGTGTACAAATGAACAATATGTCCATAATTTCACTGCAACCAGAGATCTGTGAAAAATATCTGCACAATTATCTGTGTGTGTGATGTGGCCCTTAGGCGGCCGTCACACGCTGAGATATGTATAGCGATATTGTAAGCGGTCACGTGCACGCGCAATCGCTTACAATATCGCTCACATCGCTGGTGAGATGTCACACAGACAGACTCACCAGCGATGTGGATCCGCGATCTCGCTGGTAACTATGGTACACATCGGGTAACTAGGCGCCGCGCGTCGCTTAGTTACCCGACGTGTACCATAGTTACCATCTCCCAGCATAGACTCTGCGCTGGGAAATCGCTCATCGTGGTGTTATACACCACGATGAGACAGATCGTCAAATCGCTCATCGCTAGATCTGAGAACCGGAGCTCAGATCAGCGATGTCACGATCAAGCGATTTAACATCGTAAATCGCTTGATTACATGCAACGATTTCTTGCCCGATATCGCTTAAGCGATCAAAAAGGAGATCGCTTAAACGATATCGGGCAAGAAATCGTTCCATGTGACGGCCGCCTTACCCAGATGACTGATTCAGAGATATCTATTGAAACCCTCTCGGACTCCTCAGCCTCTGAAACTTCTGAGAGTAGTGAAATATATATAGAATGTGTCTGATTTTGTTGGTCTCTTTAACAATTAGTTGCAGGGACACGTTTGATGTGTGATTAATATTATGATAAGTGGCACACCTGCATGTCTAGGTGCTAGCTAGAAAGCAACAATATGTAATAATAATGATGCTACTGGGGGGAAGGGTGCTCAGTCAAAAACAGTAACATTAATAATATGATAACTGGCACACCTGCATGACTGAGCACCATTCCCCGGTAGCCTAGCTTAATATAATCATGTTTTCCACCATCTTCCTGTAGTCAAGCTTCTTACCACACCTATACACGTAGCTTTTAAATTGCATTCAGAGGCTTATGCCCTCATACAGAGGCATAAGGTAAGGGAGACAGGGACCCGGTATACATGAGAACACCTTGAAGCAGGTTACCGGGCTTATGCAATGCATCAACTAAGATTCTCATATTTCATATTATGTCCTAAAGCAGTTACTGTAGTGTTAATTTTCCTCTTCAAAACTTGCATTAGTTTCCTATATACCAGACATAGGTATATCCTTTAGTCATTTGTCATATATTTTGTTTAGTGTGCAGCGGATCATTATTATTATTTATGTTTGATGTGTGGTCCTGCCATAGTTGTGCAATTCTGGCAAGAATGCTTGGTACACATGTGAACTGCTCTACTTGCTGCCCTTATGTAGCTTTCCAGCCGCAGTTTCCACAGAGTGGCGGCAAGGGTCATTGTGACCATACATATGTTAAGCAACATGTGGCCATGTCCACTTGCTCCTTGAATTTCAGCTTGCATCACCTGTAGTTTAACACACATTGTGATGTTATGGCACAGTGCCTCATGTGGCACAGATTGATTTTGAGGTGTTGACATCACTGCTTCAATGTGCACCATGGCCTGTATGTAAGGACTTTGTCCTGTGGTCTAATTTGTGCACATGTTATATATGTTTGCCCACACGTCATGACAACACCTCTGAATCATGCCTTCACACACCCAATGTGTTTATTGTTTTAACTTTAGAAGTGACTCCCAAACAACACAAGAATTTCCCATGTGCAACTGTTCCAGGTGTGTACGTGTCCAGCCCTCCCATAATACCGATGCAATACCTCAGTGTGGGCCAATACATATTTATACACATATGGATGGATGTATGCCCAATCTAATTTCTTGGAAATGTAAGATAATGGCCATGTTCACACACATGCGTTTTTTTGCCCATCCCTGCGTTTTTGGGCTGTTAAAAAAAACGCAGGTGCGTTAACGCAGGGTACATTTGAGTGTACATGCGTTTTCAGCTCCATTTGCATTTTTTCCCTCCAGTCCAAAAAACGCTGCATGCAGCGTTTTTGGGTGCTGGAAAAAAACGCATGCGCGTTTTCCCAAAAACGCATGCGTTTTTTTAACATGGGCCCCTATGGGAAACGCATGCGTTAACGCAAGTGCCTATATGTGCCCTGCGTTAACGCATGCGTTTCCCATAGGGCCCATGTTAAAAAAACGCATGCGTTTTTGGGAAAACGCACATGCGTTTCTATAACATGGGGCCCTATGGGAAACGCATGCGTTTTTAAAAGGCACATTTATGCACCCTGCGTTAACGCTTGCGTTTTTGCCTGCGTTTTTGAGGAAAGTCCAAAAAGGCAAAATCTCCTTTCAGAAACACAAGAGACATTTTTTAGCACTCCTAAAAAAACGCAAGTGCTTTTAAGAGTGCTAAAAAAAAAACGCAAATTGTGTGTGAACAATGCCAATGTGAGATAAGACCCTATTGCGCATTATCTTTGTATGAAAAGAGTGCAGGGAGGAAGGAGCTGGGTTAGGCTGGGGTTACACATAAGCCCTTGGTCCGTTTTTGGCTTCATTTTTGTCATTTTTTTTTTCTAAGTCCAAAAACTGACAGAAAAACGGATTGGATGTAATAAACACCCTGTCTGTTTTTTTTCTGGACCTCAAAACCTTGCTCTGTCCGTTTTTGAGCCAAAAACATTGCTAGCAACGTTTTTGGCATCAGTTAAAAAACGCATGCGTTTTTTTAACATGGGGCCATATGGGAAACGCATGCGTTAACGCATGGCACATATTAGGCACTTGCGTTAACGCATATGCGTTTGTAATGAAAAAATGACTAAGTCCAAAAACGTTCAGGGGTGTAGGAGGCTCAAAAAGCACCCTATAAAAAAATGGATTGGTGATGAAAATCACTTCCAAAAACGGACTTCTATGTGTGACCCCAGCCTTATACTCATGGCGAAAATAGCTTGCCCTTGCTTTCCTTTAAAAGATACTTAATAACTTTTTCCCTATTGCACAGCCTCTTAGACAAAAAGATTTTAAATATCTACGGTTGTGCTTGGGACTGAGTCAAAGTTTTAATATTCTGTTACTAAGGGCATGAGCCTAAGGCTGGGGTTACACATAGAAGTCCGTTTTTGGAAGTGATTTCCATGACCAATCCGTTTTTTTGGGGGTATTTGTGAGCCTCCTACACCCCTGAACGTTTTTGGACTTAGTCATTTTTTGATCAAAATTCTCAAAAAAAAAACAAAAAACGGATCCGTTTTTCCATAGGGCCCATGTTAAAAAAAAATTTTTTTTTTTGAAAAACGGACCCCAAAAACGTTGCTAGCAACGAAAACGTTGCTAGCAACGTTTTTGGCTCAAGAACGAACATAGCAATGTTTTTAAGTGCAGAAAAAAATGGACAGGGTGTTCATTACATTCAATCCGTTTTTCTGTCAGTTTTTGGACTTAGAAAAAAAAATGCCAAAAATGAAGCCAAAAACGGACCAAGGGCTTGTGTGTGACCCCAGCCTTAGGCTCCGAAATGCATAGGATTGAATAAAGCTACAATCTTTCCAGATACTCCAGTCTTCTGGTGTTCCTTTCGGCAGCAGCGCGGATCAAGCGACACATCGTCCTACAGAACAATCTAATTTCTTCTCTTGTCTCATGTGCAGAACACGGCAACATCTACTGCGTCTTTGGATTCAGGAGACAAGCGAGTAAGTTCAGTATTCGTAGACTTTATATTTGAATTGTGTGTAATGTAATGGACGACAAACCCAAAGTGGATAATTAAACAATAATAAATCTGGCAGAGCCACACACATCCATATCGGACTAAGGAGACCCCAGCCACCAGGATGTTGTGAAAAACAGGAAAATCTGGTCATTTATTATCTTGCAGATGTTTCCCAACTTCAAAAGTCTTCCTCTGGAGCATCAGCAGGAGATAGGTAAATTTGCTGGCAAATTTTGAACACATGAAACCTTATGTAGCATTGTTTTTCAATGCTAGAACACACACAGATAGTGTTTGGTTATCTTAACAATTTTGATGTCATAATTTATGCAGAGAGGAATTGTGCATGTGCGTTGGCGGTCCATCCATGATAGGTATGTTGGATCAAGAAAAGTATAAAAGTGGTTCAGCCCCATAAGCACTTTGACTAACTGATTTTTCTGCAAAAAACAGTTAAAGCTCTGATGTAAGTGGACACAAGTACTAAGGTAGTTACACTTTGTAACAGGAACATGGCAACTAAATGTATACTCATGGTTTTTGGTTTCATTAACAGGACATTCTGCAGTACACTGGCCGTGAATCTGGATGTTGTGGAGAGTGCTGGTGAAGGGCCCAGCACAAGGGACCAAGGCAACAAAATCTTGCCATCAGAAATCAGTCAACCTGAGCCACAGCCAAAATGCTCAGAAGCCACTGTCTCCACAGATGCTACTGATCCCGTGTCTCCTAGAGCCCGTGTGACCCGTCCATGCTTTTCTGGCACATTGTGGCTGGTAACAGTTCATAGGCCAAGATTGGTTTGAAATTTGTTTAAATGCAGAAACACATACATGATATTAAAGTTTGGCCAGGGTCACATCTCCGTTTTGACCCTAGCCTGCCGGATTCCGGTTTTAACTTAGAACTTTTTCCAGCGCCGCATAGTGTTACCGCTATGCGGTGCTGGAAAACGCAGTCCCTAGTTACCATATGTTTACCTTAACTACCTGTCACACAGGCAGCGGCTTGGAGTGCCTTGAAGTTAAAACCGGAATCCGGCAGACTAGGGTCAAAACGCAAATGTGACCCTGGCCTATGTCAGTTTGTTTTGCAACATGTGTCAGTGGAATTTCAAAATGATGACTTGTTTACGGATGTCATAATATACATGTTCTGCTGTCATATGGCCATATAATTTCCAAAACACCACAAATATGTGGACCAGAAAAGCAGGGTTTTGAGGTGTGGATTGTAAACATTTGTCAGGCTGACCACACAAACCATGGGGTTGACACTAGAGATGAGCCACCACTCTGGTGTTTGAATTCGATTTGATTCATCGAATTTGATGTGTGTTCGTCGAATACCGTTGAAAATCATTGTAAAATGTGTTATAACGTTAGTACCAGGTGAGGGGAGCAACTACACGGAGGGGGCAGCGCAGCACCGGGAGAGGGGAGTGAAAGACACAGGCGGGGAAGCCGGTGGTGAGAAGAGGACTTCATCACCGGCATTCCTGCTCTGTGCTGTGCTCCTCACTCCCTGGATCTGCTCCCCTTGCCCAGGTCCTAACTTGCCACATGTAAGTGTGGCGCCCCGCAACGAGTGCATCACAAGAGGGTATTGCAGCCATAAATGCAGCCGCAATATTCTCTGACACAGCAGTGACCTGGTTAACTTAGAGATCCAACCCTGCATGCATCACCTAGAACAGAGGACCAACCCAGGGTCCTGGTGGGCGGAGTGCTAGGGAAGTGTGTAGGAAGGACAGACACTTAGTCTGCAGTGTAGAGTAGTCTAGATCAGAGTCTAGAACAGAGAACTTGAACTTGGAGTAGGAGCGGGGGCTCCGCACCCCGTGCAGCCCCCGGGCCGTCACCGGTCGGGTGTCAGCACCTGAGGCCTCAACAACCGGGATCGGGCATCATTAACCACGGGTTCCAAAAGACTCCCGTGCCCAAAACCTCACAGCCGGTTCACTCGTACTGAAGCTGGCAGCAGTTCACCTCTGCTACGCGAACCAGAAGCATGGAGGAGCAGCTTTACAGGAGCACCCCACCACCAGCCAACTTCCAGTCGTCTAACCAGCGGTGTACCCACTGAGGGAAACAAGGCTCCCCAAAACATCCACAACGTACATCTTGGATAGGGCATTGAAGCAGCCTCCCGTACCCGATCTGGTATTCCTGGGCGACAATGGCAAAACACTTAGCTAGAATGGAGGAACACTTGCGGATCTCTGAGGGACACCATCACTGCTGAGTCCACCCGGTCCACTACCCGTGAACTGTATACCATGTACTGCCTGCTGGTTACAGTAAAGACCCGTTGTAGAGACTTTCTGTGTCCGTGCTTCCTTATGAACTGTCCGTCCGCACTACAAGGTAACCGCAGCTGCCGCACAACATCTTAAGCAGCTCCAGCCTCCGGGGATCACCGCTCAGCCTGTGGGGAGCATTCCATCTTGCTGCTATCCATCCCCTGAGGTTCCGCAGCATCGGTAACGATTACCGAACTACTCATAGGTGGCGTCACGAATAAATTAAACCCCTTTAATCTGTTCCTACAAGACGTCTTCAACTTTTGATCTGCACTCAACCGGGCCCCACTACCGGCAGGCGCGGCCCACCCGTGACAAGGAGGAAGGAGCTACAGCCTGTCTAAACCGGAGTCCACGGGCTGACGGTGAGTCAGAAAATGGCGTCACGAACAGGATACGAGCAGGCCCGTTCCCTAACGGGTATAATGTGCTTAAAAATGACTTTATTGTCTACAATTTGGACTTTGTTCGTCCCTAAAAGAACTTTCCCGCCTTTTCATCGTGGGCCAAGATGGCGCCCAAGATGGAGTTCCCGCCACAAGGATCCGCCACGTGCAAGCCCAGGGGTGAGCCACCTCCCCTCATCGTGGGAGGGCTAAAGGCAAAGGCGCCAAACTCTTTGTCCGCCCTGATTGCTCGAATCAACCATGGGGGCGGACCCCAAAGACTTTTCCCACCATTGGACTACAAAAGCCCAGAGGAAATGGGAGTGTCAGAGACCTTTTCTTCACCAGCTCTCTACCAGAACGGTTACCGGTTGAACGGGTGTGGTTCCCTCCGAAGAAGAGAATGGCCAGCACGAGACTCCAAGACCTAATGCGGGAGGTCGAGGCGGAGGCCAGAGCAGCCATAGGCCAACCGGGTCCAGGTCCTGCCCTTACCATAGACGGCAGCCCCGACTTTTGGCTAGAGGCTCTACAAGACCTCCGGGTGCGGTTCTTGAGACTGTGGAGTGGACGATTCGCAGCTGGAGTGCGACCCTAGGCAGAAGACTCCATCATGCGATACAGCAGAGCCGACCGGGTACAGCTTCTCCAGGCCCAGACGACATCGCCAGCTTCTCAACCGCCTCACCGTCGCCCACCACCTGTCCTGCTTCGTCACGGAGCCCATAGACTGCATCATTCCTGTGGAGGCCACAGCTCAGCTCGTTCCAGCGTTTGCAGTCGCAGCCGACTCCGTTCCTGAGCCGGAGCTTCCAATACGCTCCACTGAAGAAATCGACATCTACCTGGTTCCACTTGCGGAACCCGCGACTAGTTTCACCACTACCGAGACTGTCGCCTGTTTCTCCCCTGAACCGGAGGCCTCCCTGCAATTACCGAGGCCTACCTGGTGACCGGGATCGAAACACCACTTCCCGCTGCTACAGAAGAAGAGGCAGGCAGCCTGGAAGCCCTGCAAGACGACCCTGAGGAGAACTTTGCAGCACAACCACCCATCGACCCAGAGGATTCCGTCCCATCATCTCCGTCAGCCGAGCAGCCCGACGTAGTCATCGAGGAAGAGGTCGAGGAGGATGACGACGAGACCTACAGCCCCGCTGAGGACCTCTACACCGGGTTCGCCTGGGGAGACACCAAGGATCCTTCTGCCGGGCGATCTGCTCGGGTACACTGGTCGGGTGCCGCCGCAGCAACATCTTCTCAAGTTCCGTTTAACCGGGCTCTGCTCCAGACTGCCCACCAAGCTCGAGCTGTTCAACAACCATCACGCCGTAGTGACTGTATCCACACGCCGCACCACTCCAACGAAGAGGTACGTCGCATCCGAAGGGAGGAGTGGCACACTCGGCTGCACGCCAACATGCAGGCCCGCGCTGAAGCCCGCCGCCAACCTCCATTGCGTGATGAGTTCCGTAAAACCGGACGGGTAAGCACCTTTAACTTATCCACCGGGTGGGGATTCGTAAGGGAGGAGGGTGTGAGTACTGAAGTGTTCGTGGGGCGCCGTGATGTAGAGTCGCCCCTACCGCGAGGGCATTCTAACCGAGACTTATATAGAGGGGACATTGTAACCTATGAGCGACATATATGCTGTGACGGGTGGTTCGCTATACGAGTCCGGAACCCTGCCCTCCATAAGTGACTTGTTGTTTGAACTTTTCACCAAGGGACTTCTTCCTGTTTGCAAATAACACTGCGACTTGGCGGCTACAGCCTGAACTTTTACCTAAGGACAGCCGACCGCCCGCCGGGTCCGCGCAATGTGTTAACCTGTTTATTCTTCTGTTTCACTTTTATGCAACATAATGACCTGTCATTAATAAAAGTGTATTACATGTTATAAAATATAAAAACCTCTGTAATGTGGGTAGTGTGACGCTTGGGGACAAGCGTATTAAACCAAGGGGGAGTGTGGCGCCCCGCAACGAGTGCGTCACAAGAGGGTATTGCAGCCATAAATGCAGCCGCAATATTCTCTGACACAGCAGTGACCTGGTTAACTTAGAGATCCAACCCTGCATGCATCACCTAGAACAGAGGACCAACCCAGGGTCCTGGTGGGCGGAGTGCTAGGGAAGTGTGTAGGAAGGACAGACACTTAGTCTGCAGTGTAGAGTAGTCTAGATCAGAGTCTAGAACAGAGAACTTGAACTTGGAGTAGGAGCGGGGGCTCCTCACCCCGTGCAGCCCCCGGGCCGTCACCGGTCGGGTGTCAGCACCTGAGGCCTCAACAACCGGGATCGGGCATCATTAACCACGGGTTCCAAAAGACTCCCGTGCCCAAAACCTCACAGCCGGTTCACTCGTACCAAAGCTGGCAGCAGTTCACCTCTGCTACGCGAACCAGAAGCGTGGAGGAGCAGCTTTACAGGAGCACCCCACCACCAGCCAACTTCCAGTCGTCTAACCAGTGGTGTACCCACTGAGGGAAACAAGGCTCCCCAAAACATCCACAACGTACATCTTGGATAGGGCATTGAAGCAGCCTCCCCGTACCCGATCTGGTATTCCTGGGCGACAATGGCAAAACACTTAGCTAGAATGGAGGAACACTTGCGGATCTCTGAGGGACACCATCACTGCTGAGTCCACCCGGTCCACTACCCGTGAACTGTATACCATGTACTGCCTGCTGGTTACAGTAAAGACCCCTTGCAGAGACTTTCTGTGTCCGTGCTTCCTTATGAACTGTCCGTCCGCACTACAAGGTAACCGCAGCTGCCGCACAACATCTTAAGCAGCTCCAGCCTCCGGGGTTCACCGCTCAGCCTGTGGGGAGCGTTCCATCTTGCTGCTATCCATCCCCCGGAGGTTCCGCAGCGTCGGTAACGATTACCGAACTACTCATAGGTGGTGTCACGAATAAATTAAACCCCTTTAATCTGTTCCTACAAGACGTCTTCAACTTTTGATCTGCACTCAACCGGGCCCCACTACCGGCAGGCGCGGCCCACCCGTGACAAGGAGGAAGGAGCTACAGCCTGTCTAAACCGGAGTCCACGGGCTGACGGTGAGTCATAAGCAGTCTCACTGATGATGTGTCACCTAGAGATGAGTGATATTCGATTCGAAATGTTCGCCAATCTCAAATTCGAGTTGTTTTGAGCGGTGTTCGAGTCATTCGATAAATGTGAACAATTAGCTTCAAAATCGGCAGTGCGAGGTTATGTTTGATAGCAGTTCGTTCACCAAAAGGACCCTATAAAGTGGTCTGGGGGCAGAGGAAAAGGCTGAAATGGGGGCATGATTGTTTAAAAGCTGGTGGTAAAAAGCTGCAGGCTTTTAAACAATCATTCAGCCCGATCCACTGCCCCCCACAGCCTCCCATCCCGATCCTCCACTCCCCCGCCGACTCCCATCTCGATCCCAAGTTAGGACCGGGCGGCGAGCAAAGCACCAGGGAGCAGGGAGCAAAAAACACTGGCGGGGAAGCCGGGGATGAGAGAGGACTTCACTGCTGGCTTTGCTGCTCTGTGCTGCGCTCCCCGCTCCCAGGATCTGCTCCCCCCGCCTGGTCCTAACTTAGGATCAGAAGGGGAGGCGGTGGGGCAATGAGGGGGAATCAGGGACCACAGAACAGAGCAGGAAAGATGGCGGTGAAGTCTCACCGCTGGCTTTCCTGCCGCTTATTTCAAGTGTTCAGCTGATGCAGATCAGCTGTTCATTTGAAAGAAGGCGTGGTGATGTCAGGGAAAGGTTCATGTGAGTTCATGCAGCATGAACTCATTTGAACTTTCCCACGCCGGGTGCTGCACAGCTCAGCTACATCTCTGGTAGAGGTTCTCTACCAGAGATGTAGCTGAGCTAAAGAAGAAAACCTGATTGGACTACGTCAGATGGAAGAGTAATCTAATATATAAAGCTGAATGTGTGTATGTATGTGTGTGTGTATGTGTGTATGTGTGTATATCCGGGATTGGCATCTACACCGTCGCAACTACAGCTACAAAAATTTGCACAGTTACACGTCTGGACCCCGGGAGCGTCATAGGCTATGTTGTGAGGTGAAATTTTAATCCTGTGCGTTCCAGTTCACCAAACAATTTTGCCCCTATCTATATAATGGGGGAAAAGTGCATGGAAAAATGTTGGAGCAAAATCGACAGCTGTCAGCTATAGAGTAGGGATGGGCGAATCTACTCGCTAGGACTCGTTACTCGGCGAGTAGTAAGGGACTCGCAGGACTCGGTACTCTGCGAGTTTCCCAGTGATTACTCTCACAGTAAACGAGTCCAATGCAAATCAATATCAATCCTAGTTTTGTCAGAGACGCTGACAAAACTAGGATTGCCTTTGACTTGCATTAGACTCGGCTACTGTGCCAGTGATAGCAGGGAAACTCGCAAAGTAACTGCTGTTACTTTGCGAGCCAAGTCCAGCTGTCTTCTCTGTGCAGGCTGCCGCAGCTCCAGGGTCCTAGAGCCCGCCTGCTCACAGAGATGATGTAGCAGAGCTGCGATTGTTCTCAGTCTGCTCATTCCCTGTGCATAGACATCTATGTCTATGCACAGGGGATGTAGCAGAGAGGACATCGCGTTTTGGACTACGTCGGACGGAAGAGGATTTTTTTAATTAAAGATGGAGTCCCTAATGGATTTTTTTTTTTTATTTCTAATAAAAAATTTTCTCTGTGTTGTGTTTTTTTAACCCTTTATTGGAGATTCTTAGTGGCTGGGTCAAACGTGGCCTGAAATTAAGAATCTTGGGCTTAATACCAGCTTGTATAACAAAGCTGGTATTAACCCCTTTATTACCCAGCGTGCCACCGCCACCAAGGCCGCTGGAAGAGCGGGGTTCAGCTCCAGAGGATGGCGCTTCAATGAACGCGCCATCTTCTGGGGCGGCTGCGGGCTGCAGTTTGCAGCGGGGTGTGCCCAGAAAGCTTGGGCATCCCTGCGCTGCGGATTCCAGCCCCCAGCTGCTTAGCTGTACCTGGCTAGACATAGAAATTGCGCGGAGCCCCACGCATTTTTTTTTATTATTTCATGAAATTCATGAAATAATTAAAAAAAAGGGCTCCCCTATATTCTTGTGTCCGGCCAGGTACAAATAGGCACCTGGGGGTTGGGGGCAGCCCGTCGCTGTCTGCTGGATCCGGCTGGTTCCAGAAATACGGCGTAGCCCACGTGAAATTTTTTTCTGACAAATCCATAAAACAATGTAAATAAAAGGGACTGTATCTTTATTAACCCCTGGACCATGGGCGAGGGGTTAATAAAGATGCAGTCCCTTTTTTAGGATTGCTTTATTGATTTTTCAGAAAAAAAATTACATGGTCTTCGCCGTATTTCTGGATCCAGCCGGATCCAGCAGGCAGCGATGGGCTGCCCCCAACCCCCAGGTGCCTATTTGTACCTGGCCAGACACAAGAATATAGGGGAGCCCTTTTTTTTTATTATTTCATGAATTTCATGAAATAATTAAAAAAAAATGCGTGGGGCTCCGCGCAATTTCTATGTCTAGCCAGGTACAGCTAAGCAGCTGGGGGCTGGAATCCGCAGCGCAGGGATGCCCAAGCTTTCTGAGCACACCCCGCTGCAAACTGCAGCCCACAGCCGCCCCAGAAGATGGCGCGTTCATTGGAGCGCCATCCTCTGGCGCTGAACCCCGCTCTTCCAGCAGCCCTGGTGGCGGTGGCACGGTGGGTAATAAAGAGGTTAGGGCCAGCTTTGTATTATCAGCGGGCCCTAAGCCCGAAATTTATGGCGGTCACGCCAATATTAGACATGACCGCCATGAATTTCTATTAAATGGTTTTAAAAAAAACACAACACAGAGAAATTTTTTTATTAGAAATAAAAAAAAAAAGCCATTAGGGACTCCATCTATAATTAAAAAAATCCTCTTCCGTCCGACGCAGTCCAAAACGCGATGTCCTCTCTGCTACATCCCCTGTGCATAGATATAGATGTCTATGCACAGGGAATGAGCAGACTGAGAACAATCTCAGCTCTGCTACATCAGGCAGCAGGCGGGCTCTAGGACCCTGGAGCTGTGGCAGCCAGCACAGAGGAGACAGCAGGACTCTTATCTGTGCAAGTTTCCCAATGATTACTTGCACAGTAAACGAGTCCAATGCAAATCAATGGCAAAACTAGGATTGCTTCAGGTTGAAGCTTCCGAGACACATCTGTGATTTGTAAATCGCACACTACTCGCTATTACTCGCTTCCCCATTCATTAACATTGGACTTGCTAGACTCGCAACGAGTAGCGAGTCCCGGGCTCGGACTCGCTAGAGTCAAGCGATTCCGAGTAATTTAGGATTCGCCCATCACTACTATAGAGACAAAATTTTGGACAGTCACACGTCTGGACCCCAGGAGCGTCATAGGCTATATTGTGAGGTGAAATTTTAACCCCGCGCATTCCAATTCACCAAACAATTTTGCCCCTATCTATATAATGGGGGAAAAGTGACAGTTACCAGATGACAGTTGTGAATGAGAGGGGCTTAATGATAGCACCAAAGACTAACAGCACATACCAGCATACAGTCACTAAGATGGGGCCCCAACATGAGATATTTACCATGCACGGGGACATGTATACACACCACACGCACACAAAGAGTAACAGCAAGTGTATAGTCGCTAAAGTGCAGCACCAACATTGGATACTCACCACGCACCCGAACAAACACACACACAACACAAAGAGACACACACAACACAGAGACACACACCTCCCCAAGGGGACACACACACACTCTATAGCGACACATGCAATCACCCCACAGGGACACACACACACACACCACAAAGAGACACAAATAACACAGACACACACACTACACAGACCCCCCCACAGGGACACACACACATACACTCCCTATAGGGACACATGCACTCACCCCACAGGGACACACACACCACAAAGAGACACACACAATAGAGACACACACCACACAGACCCCCCCCACACAGGGACACACACATACACACCCTATAAGGGCACATGCACACACCCCACAGGGACACACACACACCACAAAGAGACACACACAACACAGATACACACACACCACACAGACCCCCCCCACATGGACACACACACATACACTCCCTATAGTGCAACACATGTGCCATATAGGGAATTAAGGCAGATGTCAGTCACATGAGCCGTCTATTATGTGTATGTGTGAGGTAACATATATTGCCCGGCCAGGGGGAGGGATTACTGTTGGCTGGAGATTTATTAGGCTGCCTATATCAATCACAGCTCAGCTTCTATTTTCCTACAGGTCATTAATATGACATATTCAAATTCAATGTTGTTATAGCTAACAGCAGTTATTTATTAACCCGGGCGTAGCCGGGTACTACAGCTATCAAATATATAAAGCTGAATGTGTGTATGTGTGTATGTGTGTATATCCGGGATTGGCATCTACACCGTCGCAACTACAGCCACAAAATTTTGCAGTCACACGTCTCGACCCCGGGAGCGTCATAGGCTATGTTGTGAGGCGAAATTTTAAGCCCTGCGCGTTCCAGTTCACCAAACAATTTTGCCCCTATCTACATAATGGGGAAAAAGTGAATGGAAAAATATTGGAGGAAAATCGACAGCTGTCAGCTATAGAGACAAAATTTTGCACAGTCACACATCTGGACCCCGGGAGCGTCATAGGCTATGTTGTGAGGCGAAATTTTAACCCCGCGCGTTCCAGTTCACCAAACAATTTTGGCCCTATCTACATAATGGGGAAAAAGGGAAAGGAAACGTGTGGGAGGAAAATCGACAGCTGCCAGCTACAGCTAGAAAATTTTGCACAGTCGCACGTCTTGACCCGGGAGCGTCATAGTCTATGTTGTGAGGTGAAATTTTAACCCTGCGCGTTCCAGTTCACCAAAAAATTTTGCCCCTATCTACATAATGGGGAAAAAGTGACAGTTACCAGTTGACAGTTGTGAATGAGAGGGGCTTAATGATAGCACCAAAGACTAACAGCACATACCAGCATATAGTCACTAAGGTGGGGCCCCAACATGAGATATTCACAACGCACGGGGACATGTATACACAACACACGCACACAAAGAGTAACAGCAAGTGTATAGTCGCTAAGGTTATTGGATACTCACCACGCACCCGAACAAACACACACACACCACAAAGAGACACACACAACATAGAGACACACACACACCCCCAAGGGGACACACACACACTCTATAGCTACACATGCACTCACCCCACAGGGACACACACACACACACACACCACAATGAGACACACATGACACAGACACACACACACACCACACAGACCCCCCCACAGGGACACACACACATAGCCACCCTATAGGGACACATGCACTCACCCCACAGGGACACACACCACAAAGAGACACACACACACCACACAGACCCCCCCACAGGGA
This sequence comes from Allobates femoralis, assembly GCA_033576535.1. NCBI lineage: Eukaryota > Metazoa > Chordata > Amphibia > Anura > Aromobatidae > Allobates > Allobates femoralis. Next base: position 134,511,803 of record JARQOC010000011.1, read on the forward strand.
CACACACATACACACCCTATAGGGACACATGCACTCACCCCTCAGGGACACACACACACCACAAAGAGACACACACCACACAGAGACACACACAACACAGAGACACACACACCCCACACAGACACCCCCCCCCATAGGGACACACACATGCACACCCTATAGGGACACATGCACTCACCCCTCAGGGACACACACACACCACAAAGAGACACACACCACACAGAGACACACACAACACAGAGACACACACACCCCACACAGACACCCCCCCCCCACAAGGGACACACACACATACACACCCTATAGGGACACATGCACTCACCCCACAGGGACACACACCACAAAGAGACACACACAACACAGATACACACACACACACCACACAGACCCCCCCCCCCACAGGGACACACACACATGCACACCCTATAGGGACACATGCACTCACCCCACAGGGACAAACACCACAAAGAGACACACACAAACACAGATACACACACACCACACAGACCCCCCCACAGGGACACACACACATACACACCCTATAGGGACACATGCACTCACCCCACAGGGACACACACACACACCACAAAGAGACACACACAACAGAGACACACACCACACATACCCTTCCCCCCACAGGGACACACACATACACACCCCAGGGACACACACACCACACAGACAGACACAGATGTGCACAAATCACCTCACACAACTCGCCTCAAACGTGTGCTATCTTTATTTTCCAAACATAAACATCTGATTAAAAACAGCCAATGTGCAACACATGTGCCATATAGGGAAGTAAGGCAGATGTCAGTCACATGAGCTGTCTATTATGTGTATGTGTGAGGTAACATATACTGCCTGGCCAGGGGGTGAGTTTACTGTTGGCTGGAGATTTATTAGGCTGCCTATAGCAATCAATCACAGCTCAGCTTCTATTTTCCTACAGGTCAATAATATGACATATTCAAATTCTATTTTGTTATAGCTAACAGCAGTTATTTATTAACCCGGGCGTAGCCGGGTAGTACAGCTAGTCTAATATATAAAGCTGAATGTGTGTATGTGTGTATATCCGGGATTGGCATCTACACCGTCGCAACTATAGCCACAAAATTTTGCACAGTCACACGTCTCGACTCCGGGAGCGTCATAGGCTATGTTGTGAGGCGAAATTTTAACCCTGCGCATTCCAGTTCACCAAACAATTTTGGCCCTATCTATATAATGGGGAAAAAGTGAATGGAAAAATATTGGAGGAAAATCGACAGCTGTCAGCTATAGAGACAAAATTTTGCACAATCGCATGTCTGGACCCTGAGAGCGTCAAAGGCTAGGTTGTGAGGCGACATTTTAACCCCGCACATTCCAATTCACCAAACAATTTTGCCCCTATCTACATAATGGGGAAAAAGTGACAGTTACCAGTTGACAGTTGTGAATGAGAGGGGCTTAATGATAGCGCCAAAGACTAACAGCACATACCAGCATATAGTCACTAAGGTGGGGCCCCAACATGAGATATTCACCACGCATGGGGACATGTATACACAACACACGCACACAAAGAGTAACAGTAAGTGTATAGTCGCTAAGGTGCAGCCCCAGCATTGGATACTCACCACACACCCGAACAAACACACACACACACCACAAAGAGACACACACAACACAGAGACACACACACACCCCCAAGGGGACACACACACACTCTATAGCGACACATGCACTCACCCACAGGGACACACACACACACCACAATGAGACACACATGACACAGACACACACACCACACAGACCCCCCCCCACAGGGACCACACACACATACACTCCCTATAGGGACACATGCACTCACCCCTCAGGGACACACACACACCACAAAGAGACACACACCACACAGAGACACACACACACAGGACACACACACCCCACACAGACACCCCCCCCCACAGGGACACACACACATACACACCCTATAGGGACACATGCACTCACCCCACAGGGACACACACCACAAAGAGACACACACTACACAGATACACACACACACCACACAGACCCCCCCACAAGGACACACACACATACACACCCTGTAGGGACACATGCACTCACCCCACAGGGACACACACACACACACCACAAAGAGACACACACAACAGAGACACACACCACACATAGTCCCCCCCACAGGGACACACACATACACACCCCAGGGACACACACACCACACAGTCCCCCCCACAGGGACACACACACATACACACCCTATAGGGACACATGCACTCACCCTCAGGGACACACACACACACCACAAAGAGACACACACAACACAGAGACACACACACCCCACACAGACCCCCCCCCACAGGGACACACACACATACACATCCTATAGGACACAGCACTCACCACAGGAACAACACAAAGAGACCACCACACAGATAACACAAACCACACAGACCCCCCAGGAACACACACATACACACCTATAGGGACACAAGCACTCACCCCACAGGGACACACACCACAAAGAGACACACCACACAGATACACACACACACCACACAGACCCCCCACAGGGACACACACACATACACACCCTATAGGGACACATGCACTCACCCACAGGGACACACACACACACCACAAAGAGACACACACAACAGAGACACACACACACAGACCCTCCACAGGGACACACACATACTGTCACGGGTGGCACGGATGACAGGGTAGAGGCCACGCGCAGACGGTCCCAGCGTTTGGCCAATCAGCCATAATGTTTGAGGACGGTCCGTCTTTCAGGGGCATTTACCTTCTGTGTAGATAGAGAGAAGGTATGATAAGATCTCCCTATCATGGGGAGACGGCTGGGAAGGTCTTGTGCTCGGTCTGGTTTCTACACCAGTATTCTGGGTCACTAGGACCCAGCAGGTTCTTCCCACCTTTATAAGGAGTTTCATTGCCCTCCCTCGGTGCAGGTGATATTTCCTTGTGCACTCATTATCCTTGCTCCAGCAGAAGCTGAGGTTGTGGAGGTTGCTGTGCTCTGCTGCAAGATAAGTGTTTTCTTTCCCCATTGTCTGTTTTTCCTTGTGTTTGTCTTTAGTTGTTAGTGGAGGGGTCTAGTGAACCTCTCCATCTGATCCTTAGATAAGGTAGTGCTAGGATCAGAGAGGGACGAGGTTCGTGGTCGGCGACAGTTGAGGAAACTGTATAGGGACGTCAGGGCAGACAGGGTCAGCCCCAGTAAGACTAGGGGTCACCCTCTCCCTCTTGTGCCCATAGCTTTAGGGACTCATTATTCCCCCCCCGTCGTTGTCCTACGCTGAGTGTCTCTCCCGCTCCCAGCGTGACACATACACATCCCAGGGACACACACACCACACAGACAGACACAGATGTGTACAAATCACCTCACACAACTCGCCTCACATGTGTGCTATCTTTATTTTCCAAACATAAACATCTGATTGAAAACAGCCAATGTGCAACACATGTGCCATATAGGGAATTAAGGCAGATGTCAGTCACATGAGCTGTCTATTATGTGTATGTGTGAGGTAACATATACTGCCCGGCCAGGGGGAGGGTTTACTGTTGGCTGGAGATTTATTAGGCTGCTTATAGCAATCAATCACAGCTCAGCTTCTATTTTCCTACAGGTCATTAATATGACATATTCAAATTCTATTTTGTTATAGCTAACAGCAGTTATTTATTAACCCGGCGTAGCCGGGTACTACAGCTAGTCTAATATATAAAGCTGAATGAGTGTATGTGTGTATGTATGTGTGTATATCCGGGATTGGCATCTACACCATCGCAACTACAGCTACAAAAATTTGCACAGTCACACGTCTGGACCCCAGGAGCGTCATAGGCTATGTTGTGAGGTGAAATTTTAACCCCGCGCGTTCCAGTTCACCAAACAATTTTGCCCCTATCTACATAATGGGGGAAAAGTGACAGTTACCAGTTGACAGTTGTGAATGAGAGGGGCTTAATGATAGCACCAAAGACTAACAGCACATACCAGCATATAGTCACTAAGATGGGGCCCCAACATGAGATATTCACCACACACGGGGACATGTATACACACCACATGCACACAAAGAGTAACAGCAAGTGTATAGTCCCTAAGGTGCAGCTCCATCATTGGATACTCACCACGCACCCGAACAAACACACACACCACAAAGAGACACACACAACACAGAGACACACACCTCCCCCAAGGGGGGAAACACACTCTATAGCGACACATGCACTCACCCACAGGGACACACACACACCACAAAGAGACACACATAACACAATCACACACACCACACAGACCCCCCCACAGGGACACACACACATAACCACCCTATAGGGACACATGCACTCACCCCACAGGGACACACACACACCACAAAGAGACACACACAACACAGATACACACACACACACACAGACCCCCCCACAGGGACACACACACATACACTCCCTATAGGGACACATGCACTCACCCCACAGGGACACACACACACACCACAAAGAGACACACACAAACAGAGACACACACACCACACAGACCCCCCCCACACACAGGGACACACGCATACACACCCTATAGGGGCACATGCACACACCCCACAGGGACACACACACCGCAAAGAGACACATACAACAGAGACACACCACACAGACCCCCCCCACAGGGACACACACATCTACACCCCAGGGACACACACACTACACAGACAAACACAGATGTGCACAAATCACCTCATACAACTCGCCTCATACGTGTGCTATCTTTATTTTCCAAACATAAACATCTGATTAAAAACAGCCAATGTGCAACACATGTGCCATATAGGGAATTAAGGCAGATGTCAGTCACATGAGCCGTCTATTATGTGTATGTGTGAGGTAACATATACTGCCCGGCCAGGGGGAGGTATTACTGTTGGTTGGAGATTTATTAGGCTTCCTATAGCAATCAATCACAGCTCAGCTTCTATTTTCCTACAGGTCATTAATATGACATATTCAAATTCAATGTTGTTATAGCTAACAGCAGTTATTTATTAACCCGGGCGTAGCCGGGTACTACAGCTAGTCTAATATATAAAGCTGAATGTGTGTATGTGTGTGTGTGTGTATATATCCGGGATTGGCATCTACACCGTCGCAACTACAGCCACAAAATTTTGCACAGTCAAACATCTGGACCCCGAGAGCGTCATAGGCTATGTTGTGAGGCAAAATTTTAACCCTGCGCATTCCAGTTCACCAAACAATTTTGCCCTTATCTACATAATGAGGAAAAAGTGACAGTTACCAGTTGACAGTTGTGAATCAGAGGGGCTTAATGATAGCGCCAAAGACTAACATCACATATAGTCACTAAGGTGGGGCCCCAACATGAGATATTCACCACGCACGGGGACATGTATACACACCACACGCACACAAAGAGTAACAGCAAGTGTATAGTCACTAAGGTGCAGCCCCAACATTGGATACTCAGCACACACCCAAACACACACACACACCTGAAAGAGACACACACAACACAGAGACATACACCCCCCACAGGGACACACACACACACCCTATAGCGACACATGCACTCACCCACAGGGACACATACACACCACAAAGAGACACACACACCACACAGACCACCCCCCACAGGGACACACACACATAGCCACCCTATAGGGACACATGCACTCACCCTACAGGGACACACCAAAAAGAGACACACGCACCATACAGACCCCCCCCACACACAGGGACACACATACACACTCTATAGGGACACATGCACTCACCCCACAGGGACACACACACACACCACAGAGAGACACACACCCCACACAGACACCCCCCCACAGGGTCACACACATACGCACCCTATAGGGACACATACACACCCTATAGGGACACAAGCACTTACCCCACAGGGACACACACACACACCACAAAGAGACATACACAACAGAGACACACACCACACAGACCCCCCCACAGGGACACACACACATACACACCCTATAGGGACACATGCACTCACCCCACAGGGACACACACACCACACAGACAGACACAGACTGATTAAAAACAGGCAATGTGCAACACATGTGCCATATAGGGAATTAAGGCAGATGTCAGTCATATGAGCTGTCTATTATATGTATGTGTGAGGTAACATATACTGCTCAGCCGGGGGGAGGGTTTACTGTTGGCTGGAGATTTATTAGGCTGCCTATATCAACCAATCACAGCTCAGCTTCTATTTTCTTACAGGTCATTAATATGACATATTCAAATTCTATTTTGTTATAGCTAACATCAGTTATTTATTAACCCGGGCATAGCCGGGTACTACAGCTAGTCTAATATATAAAGCTGAATGTGTGTATGTATGTATGTGTGTATATCCGGGATTGGCATCTACACCGTCGCAACTACAGACACAAAATGTTGCACAGTCACACGTCTGGACCCCGAGAGCGTCATAGGCTATGTTGTGAGGCGAAATTTTAACCTTGCACGTTCCAGTTCACCAAATAATTTTGCCCCTATCTACATAATGGGGAAAAAGTAACAGTTACCAGTTGACAGTTGTAAATGAGAGGGGTTTAATGACCGCGCCAAAGACTAACAACATATTCCATCATATAGTCACTAACGTGGGGCCCTGACATGGAATATTCACCACACACGGGGACATGTATACACACCACACGCACACAAAGAGTAACAGCAAGTGTATAGTCACTAAGGTGCAGCCCCAACATTGGATACTCAGCACACACTTGAACACACACACACCACAAAGAGACACACACACACACCCCATGGGCGCATACACACCCTATAGCGACACATGCACTCACCCCACAGGGACACACACACCACAAAGAGACACACACAACACAGAGACATGCACACACACCACACAGACCCCCCCACAGGGACACACACACAAAGCCACCCTATAGAGACACATGCACTCACCCCAAAGGGACACACACACACACCCTATAGGGACACATGCACTCACCCCACAGGGACACACACACACCCCCACACCCCAGGGACACACACACCACACAGACAGACACAGATGTGCACAAATTGCCTCACACAACTCGCCTCATACGTGTGCTATCTTTAATTTAAAAAAATAAACATCTCATTAAAAACAGCCAATGTGCAACACATGTGCCATATAGGGAATTAAGGCAGATCACGTGAGCTGTCTATTATGTGTATGTGTGAGGTAACCTATACTGCCCGGCCGGGGGAGGGTTTACTGTTGGCTGGAGATTTATCAGGCTGCCTATAGCAACCAATCACAGCTAAGCTTCTGTTTTCCTACAGGTCATTAATATGACATGTTCAATTCTATTTTGTTATAGCTAACAGCAGTTATTTATTAACCCAGGCGTAGCCGGGTACTACAGCTAGTTTTTTAATAAAGAAGGAGTCGAAGTGTATTTTGTGTTTTATTTCCAATAAAATATTTTTTTTCTCTGTGTTGTGTTTTTTTTTTTTTTAATTCACTAGAAATTCATGGCGGTCATGTCTAATATTGGCGTGACCCCGTGAATTTCGGGCTTATGGGCAGATGATAAAGAGGTTAGGGCCAGCTTTGTGTTATTACCCAGTGAGCCAAGGCACGAGGACCCCAAATGAGCTGGGTTCAGCGCCAAAAGATGGCGCTTCTCTGAACGCGCCATTTTCTGGGGTGGCTGCAGCTGCAATTCACAACGGGGGGTGCCCAGAAAGCTTGGGCTTCCCTACGCTGCGGATTCCAGCCCCAGGTGCCTGCTGTACCTGGCTGGACACAAAAACATGGCGAAGCCCACGTCAACTTTTTTTGGAAAAATTCATAAAAAAAATGTAAAAAATACACTTAGGGACAGCATCTTTAATAACCCCTCGAGGCCGGAGCGCAGCGGCATTGTAAGGGGGGGTTAACTCAGGTCACCTGAGGTCACCAGGTCAGGTGGCATGACCTGAGCTATCCTCGGGTGACCTGAGTTAATCCCCCTTACAATGCCGCAGTGCTCCGGCCTCGAGGGGTTAATAAAGATGCAGTCCCTAAATGTATTTTTTTTAATGAATTTTTTCCAAAAAAATTTGACATGGGCTTCACCGTATTTTTGTGTCCAGCCAGGTACAGCAGGCAGAAACAGGCTGCCTCCAACCCCCAGGTGCCTATTTGTACCTGCCTGGAAACAAATAGAAGGAAGCCCTTTTTTTTTTATTTCATGAACTTCATGAAATAATAAAAAAAATTAAAAAAAATATGTGGGGCTCCGCACTATTTCCATGTACAGCCAGGTACAACTAGGCAGCTGAGGGCTGGAATCCACAGCGCAGGGAGGCCCAAGCTTTCTGGGCACCCCACACTGCGAATTGCAGCCCACAACCACCCCAGAAAATGGGGCGTTCAGGGAAGCGTCATCTTCTGGCGCTGAACCCAACTCATCCAGGGCCCTGGTGCCATGGCTCACTGGGTAATAAAGAGGTTAGGGCCAGCTTTGTGTTATCAGCTGGCCCTAAGCCTGAAATTCATGGGGTCACACCAATATTAGACATGACCGCTCTGAATTGTTTTTTATTTTATTTTTTTTAATTCACTAAACAGAAATTTTTTTTTATTGGAAATAAAACAAAAAATACATTTAGAGACTCCATCTTTATTAAAAAATTCCTTTTCTGTCCAACGTAGTCCAATCAAGTTTTTTTCTTTAGCTCAGCTACATCTCTGGTAGAGAACATCTATCAGAGATGTAGCTGAGCTGTGCAGCACCTGGCGTGGGAAAGTTCAAGTGAATCCATGCTGCATGAACTCACATGACCCTTTCCCTGACATCACCGTGGCTTCTTCAAATGAACAGCTGATCTGCATCAGCTGAACACTTGAAGTAACCGGCAGGAAAGCCAGCAGTGAAGTCCTCCTCTCACCGCCGGCTTCCCCGCCAGTGTCTTTCGCTCCCCGCTCCCTGGTGGATCGGGTTGAATAATTGTTTAAAAGCCGGCAGCTTTTTACCGCCGGCTTTTAAACAATCATGCCCCCATTTCAGCCTTTTCCTCTAGCCCCATACCACTTTATAGGGTCCTTTTGGTGAACGAACTGTTATCAAACATAAACTCGCACTGCCGATTTTGAAGCTAATTGTTTGCATTTGTCGAATGACTTGAACAACGCTCAAAACAACTCGAATTTGAGATTGGCGAACATTTCAAATCGAACATCACTCATCTCTAGTTGACACATCATCAGTGAGACTGCTTACATGTGGCAAGTGGTTTGGTTGAGTAACATTACATTACCAAGATTAAACTAAGACAATACATGAGCCAGATTGTCAGATACATACGTATGTGAACATTAAGTTAATCCTATATTCTATTATGCCAACACAGAACAATGGGGACTACATTTATTTAGGCCATGTGGACGTTTAGGCCCACACATGGATGATGACATCAAAACCCATAATTTGCTTACTGCAATATTTTTACATTTAGAGATGAAAACAAAGATGTGCAGGAAGTGCACATGTCACTGTTCGGTGTCTGATTACAATAATGAAAATAACTGTTAATGGACAGTATATTTACCATTAATGTGTTGGTGGAGGAACACAAATTGCAAACATATGGGGCAATATAAACATGGCATTAACATGTGACAAATACCCACATGGTTGGGACGCCATCACGACACCCCTAACCATCATGGCCTTGGAAGCAGGCATATGAAAACGTCTTGAGCAGTAGCATGGTGATGTCAACGATGTATACATTTTAGGTGTTGCCGTACAACATTTACCTTGCAGGGTATGCCATATCTTAGAAGTAATGGCCAAGAACATTACGTAGCTGTGGCGCCCCGCAACGAGTGCGTCACAGGAGGGTATTGCAGCCACAAATGCAGCAGCAATATTCTCTGACACAGTAATCACACAGTTAACTCAGAGATCCATACCCTACATGCATCACCTAGCATAGAGGGCCAATCAGGTCCGGGTGGGCAGAGTGTAGTGGTAGTGTGTAGTAGAAGTTTAGTCCAGCCTAGTTAGTGTAGTCTAGTCTAGTCTGGGAGTGTAACAGCAACCTAGAAGACCTCTGCAGAATCCCAGCTCTGCAACCTAGGAGAGGGGGTTGCACAGCTCGTGCGGCTCCCTGGCCACCTTCCCTGACCGACCCCCGGTTGAGCACCATTACTCCCGGTGCATTACCAACTGAACTCTGGGCATCATCATGCGGGTCCAAAAACATCCCGTGCCCATCTACAGCCGGTTTGCTGGTACCGAAGCTAGCAGCAGTTCAGCTCTGCTATGCGAACCAGAAGAGTGTGTAGTAGAAGTTTAGTCCAGCCTAGTTAGTGTAGTCTAGTCTAGTCTGGGAGTGTAACAGCAACCTAGAAGACCTCTGCAGAATCCCAGCTCTGCAACCTAGGAGAGGGGGTTGCACAGCTCGTGCGGCTCCCTGGCCACCTTCCCTGGCCGACCCCCGGTTGAGCACCATTACTCCCGGTGCATTACCAACTGAACTCTGGGCATCATCATGCGGGTCCAAAAACATCCCGTGCCCATCTACAGCCGGTTTGCTGGTACCGAAGCTAGCAGCAGTTCAGCTCTGCTATGCGAACCAGAAGAGTGGAGGGACCGCTTTACAGGAGCACCCCACCATCACCAAATCCAGTCGTCTAACAGCGGTGTACCCACCAAGGGACCAAGGCTCCCCAAAGCATCTGGAACGTATACCCCGGATAGGGCATTCAAGCAGCCTCCTTGTACCCGATCTGGTATTCCTGGGCGACAACGGCACAGTACTTAGTTAGAATGGAGGAACACCGCGGATCTCTGAGAACACACTGGTCATTGCTGAGTCCACCCGGTCCACTACCTACAAACTGTATACCATGTACTGCCTGCTGGTTACAGTAAATAACCCGTTACAGAGACTTACAGTGTCCGTGCCTTCTTATGAACTGTTTATCCGCATTTCAAGGTAACCGCAGCTGCCTCACAACATCTTAAGCAGCTCTTGGCTCCGGGGATCACCACTCAGCCTGTGGGGAGCGCTCCATCTTGCTGCTGTCCATCCCCGGAGGCCTCGCAGCGCCGGTAAAGTTATCAGAACTCTCATAGGTGGCATCACGAAACAATTAACCCCTTTAATCTGTTCCACTAAGACGTCTTCACTTTTGATATGTACCACTGGGCCCCACTACCGGCAGGCGCGGCACGCCGTGACAAGGAGGAAGAAAACGCCTGTCTAAACCGGAGTCCCGGTCACGGTGAGTCATAGCAGTTAATAAAGACACAAACAATATTGGCAAAAAGGAAGATCCGGCACCACAGGCTTCTCCATGCATTAAAATTTTTATTTTTTTCTTCATAAGCTTACATATGAATATGGGTACGCAGACCCTCCGCCTGACGCGTTTCGAGCGTCACTGCGCTCTTATTCATAGTCTATGAATAAGAGCGCAGTGACGCTCGAAACGCGTCAGGCAGAGGGTCTGCGTACCCATATTCATATTCGGCTTATGAAGAAAATATTCATCGGCTTATCAAGAAAAAAATAAAAATTTAAATGCATGGAGAATCCTGTGGTGCCGGATCTTCCTTTTTGCTGATTTCGATCAGGTGGTGCCGGCTGCCTGATCCAGGCACACACTCTAGGAGCAACACGCTGGATTGAAGCACTATTCCCTTCCCTGCTCCTTTACTTACAAACAATATTGTGTTTTGCGGATTTATAGTGCCGAAAGATGCAAATAACGAGTGAGGTGAAATAAACAATATGACACGCATGCCAAATTAACATGTGCTGATAAGCAAAAATAAGTGGCATTACAAATCACATAGGCACAGCACCCATGGGTATCTGACCAACATCACTATGGTAGTAATCGGCGAATTGATTCCGCACTTCCATGGCAGCAAGAGGAGCCCACACAGCCGTATTCTGGAAAGCTATGAGTGTGGAATTTCATTCATAGCGATCCACAATGAGGGGGTCATTTCGGCATACAAAATTGTGTAAACAAACACACGCCTTCACTACACTATCCACATTTTTGCGGTGTAATGGGATACATGTCAGTAGCACATGCCACTTTGAAGACAGGATACCGAAGGCACACTCCATAGATTGTCTAGCACGACTTAACCACATATTAAAGTTTCGCCGTGCAGTGATTAATGTGTGGCTGGCATAAGGTTTCATCAAATTCATGCAAAGCCTCATCTGAAACAAGGAGTTATGGTAGACTGGGCGCAGTTGTTTCGGGTAAAGGGCATGCTGGTGGTATGTGGAAGTAATTATTATAGAGTGCTTTCCCCATATTGCTATATTTGAACACATGGGAGTCATTAGTGTGCCCATACGCTCCAATGCCCTCTGGCACGAATCAACCTTGCTCATCGGCAATGGTCATCAGCACAATGGAAAAAAAATTCTTGTAGTTATAGAAGTTGGTGCCGCTATTGGGTGGCTTGCTTATGCGTATGCGTTTGCCGTCAAGTGCTCCAATACAGTTGGGGAAATTTGAAACCAGGGCAAACCTGGCTGCATTTTGTAGCCACATTTCTTTGGTGGGTGGCAGCAACACCAGGGGCTGCAATTTTGCTCAGATGACCTCACATGTCTTAGGAACTGTGGCGCAGATGGTGGATCAGACAATGTTGAATTGGTAGTGGAGGGACGCATAGCTTACACCTGTCGCCAAGTACCTGCAATGATAATGGACACAAAGTTAACAATGAACACACACACGACATTAAATACTCTTCATGCATGGAAATATAACCTGTGTACAGTGTGTGTGCTTGAAAAGAGGAGAATGAACACAATATAAAACTTACCACAGGGTCACCACTAATCTCTCCGCTGGTGATATAGCTGCCCGACATCTTGTATCCTTCCAATAGATGTCATCATGGACAAGGCCTAGGAGCACATCAAAGGCGGAGACAGACATCTTTAAGAAGCGCTGGAATTTCACAGAAAACTGGTGCAACTGGTTGTAGAGGACGTGAAAGGAGCCATATTGGGGTCGCAGCACATTGACCTCATGGACCCACACCTGACTTAGTCTGGCATGTCTTCTCTGCCGGGAAAGGAACAACAGGTAGCGTAGTTCAAGAAAGATTGTGTCATCCATGTTGCAGACACAGCCACACACAACAACCAAAATGGCTAATGGCCACACCCCCCAATAATCAGCCCCTTTTATTGGCTGATGGGTATGGCTCACAAAAATGTCACCAAAATACACAAATCATGTCAAAAACGCTAATCTGTGCGTCAATGCATGTTACATATATGTACCATCCGTTCGCGCATCCGTTAATTTCAGCATTATAATTTGGCACAAAATGCATAAAAACGCAAGGGAAAATAATGCATCCGTCAAACGGATGCACACTCCCAAAGGTGACCCTAGCTTTAGTTATTTCCAAAAATGTACTATTGGATTCAGGTCAGGGGATTGGCTAGGCCATTCTAGCAGCTTAATTTCCTTTCTCTGAAATCAATTGAGAGTTTTCCTTGGCTGTGTGTTTGGGATAATTGTCTTGCTGAAATGTTCACCCTTGCTTCTTCATCATAGAGGGCAGCAAATTTTTATCAAAAATGTTTGGGTACACTTGTCCATTCAGTCTTCCTTTAATCACATGACGTTTACCAATACCATATGCTGAAAAACAGCACCACCTCCAAACTTCACTGTTGGTATTGTGTTTTTGGGGTGATATGGAGTGCCTTTTCGCTTCCGAACATTGGGTGTATTGTGGCATTCAAAAGAGTTCAATTATGGTTTGATTTGACCAGACTATATTCTCCCATTATTTCACAGGCTTGTATAAATATTGTGGAGCAAACTTTAAATGCATTTAAACATACTTTTTATTTAACAATGGAGCCTTGCATGGGGAACCTGAAAACAAACCATGGAGTTAAAGGGATCCTGTTACCCCCAAAACACCTCTAAACCTATTAAAAGCTGTCCCTAGAGCATATTAACACTTTCCCTACACTCCTTTTACCTCCTAAATGCACATAGTCAAACTAAATAAAAACGTTATTATAGTACCTCATTACTGATGATAATGAGTGACTATGCTATTCATAGTCACTCATCCAGGCTGCCCCTCTTCTTCATATCACGCCTGAATAGGCGTGATCTACAGCACAGATTCAAATTGCCGCCTCCCTGCGCGCCTCCCCTCTCTCCCATTGCGTCCGGGCTTCAGTGTGGGGCTGTATGACGCGATCCGCGTCATTCCCGGCGCCGGGTGACGTATTTACACCGGCGCCGCGCTGTCAGCTTCAAAATGCGCACTGCGCATGCCCATCAAGGTATCGGCCCTGTAGATGTGGTTGGCAGCTGCATGTCCCAGCCACAAATTAACGAGCGAGGTGAAGGGACTTTAGGTCCAGAACCAAACACCTTGCGCACGAAGGAAAGGCTTGTCATATAGGACTAGGATTCCCGGCCGGGAATGTCCATGGAAAATCTGCGATAGCAGGCCCGGAGTAGATGCATGGGAAGGAACGAGAGGCCCGAAAGGACTACGGTAGAAAGGGGGTGCCCCTAGTGAACCGGCCTGGCTGCAGAACCAGTGAGTGGAGCTGGTTGTGTATTGTGTGTTACTGAAGCTGTACAGATGTGAGTAAAGTACCCAGACAGACTCAAAGCGGTGTGTGAGAGACTCATTTGTGCGATGGTAGCAAGCTCCCGCCTGCAGAGCAACACACTGACTTTAACTCGCTGGCAGCACAGAGCCGGACAACCGCATCCCTATGCCTGCCCTGGGGAAACAAGCCCTGCCCGTATCGGGCTCAACATCCTGGCTGCCAACCCTCATCATCCCCAGAGGCCCGGACTGCAGCGGTGGCCCCCACTGGCCACAAAACTACGGTGGAGACACGAGCAACTTCTACAAACTTTATTTCCCTTTTCTTTATTCCCCTTTTTATTGCCGCACCTGGGCATACGAAGCCGGGTCACGACGCCGGGTCACAGCGCCGTGACATTCCCCCGCAGACTGAAGAGAGGGCCCAGTTCTGAATACCCCTGCCCCAGGGTGTGACAAATTTAGCGTCACAAACAGGATAACCGACCAGGTAAAACCGCGCCTAGAACCGTTTTGTGGACTTTGAGTAATAGCGACCCAAAAAGACTAATGCCATGTGCTGGCGGAGGGGGGTGCCATGGCCCCTCATCATGGGCCAAGCCAGCACAGAGCGGGAAACAGAGCTTCCGACACTGTCATTCTTTTCTCTGGGGGAGGGCAGCACCAGTGACTGTATAACTCCACCCGTGGAGGTGGAGGTGAACAGCGACACCCACGAAGGGAAGTGGAGAGAGACGACAGCACCACAAGCAAGGTGTATGGTGGCAGCGAAGTATGCACCGGTGAAGACCCAGGTATGGCAGAGTGAGGGGAGTGGAGAAAAACCCTGGCTTCCCAGAGGCCAGTGTAGAGCGGTACCTGGCGGTACTGAGCCACCAGCTGGGGCAAACTTGTGTATGGGATGAAGCGGAAGACTGTGCCACAGCAGGTGCCCTCGTCCCTGTGGACTTAGCAAGCCCCATTGGCTCAGTCCTGGAGTTAGCAGCAAGGCCTGGGAGGATGGTGTGGAATCGATACCAGGCCTCCCTGCAACCCTTATCCCTGCACCATCAACGCAGGAGATACAAGGGTAAGAACTCCGATGTTGGTGGGAGAACCCTGGGAAGGAGATGATTGGCTTCCCCGGGGTAGGTGGAAGCCGGGCGAGGACTGGTTGAGATAATCACCCAGCAGGAGTACTTGCAGCACCATATTACCTGTTGGAAGGCCGAGAAGGAGGTGATGCGGGTCCAGCAACAGGTGACTGTGGCCAGAATCATATAGGCCAAGGCTGCAGCCCATGCCTCCTCTTCCACCCAGCCGGCCCCGTGGCGGGAGGGGGTCATAACCACATTCCGGAATCGGATGGGCTTTGGCTTCATCCGGGAGTCAGGGGCTGAGCGTAAGACTTTCATGTCCTAGACGGATGTGGAAGCTCACCTGCCCCTGGGACACCCGGGCAGGAATCTACAAGTGGGGGACCGAGTGACTTTCATCTGGCAAGTTGGGGGCGCTTAGTTGGGAAGACACAAAGCACCAGTTCATGTTCCTGGCGTGAGTGGGAAGGTGAGGAACAGAACCCAACAGCCGAAATGCCCTGAGAGCCAAAGTGTAACACTGTCAAGGAAGAACAAGGACCCAGCGGCCTGTGCCACTGTAAGGCTGGTCCGGGTCCTTGACAGAGTCCCGGGGGATAGAAGAAGGGGTCCACTGTGGGTCCACATGAGTCAGGACACCGGGAAGACCAGGTCGACACCAGGGTACTGGCCCTGTAGATGTGGTTGGCAGCTGCATGCCCCGGCCACGAATTAACCGGCGAGGTGAAGGGACTTTATGCCCGGAACCAAACCCCCGGCACACAGAGGAAAGGCCATCATATAGGACTAGGATTTCCAGTCGAGAATGTCCACAGGAAGTCAGCAACAGCTGGCCTGGAGTAGCTGCGTGGGAAGGAACGAGAGGCCCGAAAGGACTAGAAAGGGGGTGCCCCAGTGAACTGTCCCGACTGCAGAACCAGTGACCAGAGCCGGTCGTGTACTGTGTGCTACCGTACAGATGTGAGTAAAGTACCCAGACAGACTCAAAAACTGTGTGTAACAGACTCATTTGTGCGATGGTAGCAAGCTCCCACACATCACAGGGACTGATATTCACAGTTTAGCGGCGCTTCCCTGAAAGGAAGCGCCCGACTCGGGTGTGCAAAAATGGCAGTCACTTTGCTTCCGCGCCAGTCTGGGGCCACAGGGGCCACTGGGAGACTTGGCGGCAGCGGGTCCGGTGCGGGGTGACCGCAGGAGACCCCGGAAACTGCGTCACTGGCGGCGGCGCCTCATATGTCCACTGTGTGATTGGAGGACGGAGGAGAGACTGCCTGGACGGGATAGAGGAGTTGGGGGTGGAGTAGGGGGGGCAGCAGGAGTGAGAGACCAAGGGGCCAGGGTAGGAGGATGGGGGGCAGCAGGGGTGAGTGACCGAGGAGCCGGGGATGAAGGAGGGGGACAGCAGAGGAGAGTGACCGAGGATAGCTGGCAGCACCAAACCCATATCCTCCCCCGCCCGGTCCTCAAACAAGGCTGCAGGGGCGGCGGCGGGGCTGAAAGCTGGCAGCACCCCCCCCTCATCCTCACCTACCTTGGGGAGGGGAGAGGGCACCAAAATAGATCTTTGCCCTGGGCGCCATCATACCTAGTTACACCTCTGCTGGTCCCCATCCTATAATAATGTCTCACATCCTGGACCCCTCTTGATCCCCTTCTTGTAGCAAATGCCTTATCCTGGTCCTCATCATATAGTAATGTCCCCATCCTAAACCCCTTTTGCAGTGATGTCCACATTCTGGCTCCCATAGTGTAGTAATGTTTCCCATGCTGGACCCCTTTTGTAGTATGTCCCCATCCTGGCCCCCATAGTGTAGTAATGTCCCCCATAATGGACCTCTTTTGCAGTAATGTCCCCATCCTTGCCCCCATAGTGTAGTAATATTCACTCACACACTCGCTTACACTATCACACTCACATTTTATAGCAATATCCACATCCTGATCCCCTCTTGCAGGGATGTCCCCATCTTGGCTCCCATAGTGTAGTAGTGTACCCCATCCTGGCCCCTATAATGTAGTAATGTCCCCCATGCTGGTCACCTTTTCTAGTGATGTCCCCAACCTGGTCTACCTTCTTTTTACACACACACACAAACACACACACACACACACACACACACACACACACCACAACAGTAACTTAGTTTTTAAGGTTGAAGGAAGACTTTAAGTCCATCTTGTTCAACCCATACATGGAGCCTTAATTGCTTCAAGAGTTGAAATAAAATTATATCTTTATTAAGAGACAGTTTTTAGACACAAATGTGGAGAAATAATGGTGCAATCTTTACAAATACATAGCACTTAATCCATATAAAATAAATTGATGCACATTACATAGGTTTCATCATATTGCACAGACATAGGATATATTACAAAGGCTAACTCTCTAGACATGTGTAGTCAGAAAAAGCATAATGAGACAGCCATAGTAATGATGAAGCATATGCGTATTTAGAGCAAGCGGAACGTACGTAAGGAGTCTGATATGGAGGGATTGAATCTCTTCGTTCTGCACTAGCACCTTATTCATTAGTTGTGATTGCACTTGGAATGTATTTACTTCTTTTGCACTTTATGGGATATTGCAATATTTTACCTATGAGCTGTCAGTCTATACCCTTTTTAGACATGTGTAGTCAGAAAAAGCATGAGACAGCCATAGTAATCAGGGTATAGACTGGAACCAGCCCTCTCTCTGTCTGTGCTGCTGTGAAACTGAAACTTAAGGCAGGAATAATGATTTGCATTCTGTGAGTGATAGAGAAGGGGGAGGGCAATGCCTGCACATCACAGCAGAACACACAGAGACAGGATGGATCCCTGGAGCTGCAAAACAGCCCGCCTTGGTGACTAAAGAATAGTCACTCTGCTAACTATAATCACTAATGAATAAGTATTAAAACGTTTTTATGCACTTTCACAGGATGCTTTTAGGAGACAAAAGAAGTGTGAGATTATTGATAGGATGCTGCAGGGACATGTTTTGCTAGCTTAAGAGGCGTTCTGGAGGTGACAGGATCCCTTTAACATCTTTTTTTTTTTGGATTGGAAAGAGTTAATCCTCCTTGAAGAGAACTGACTGGCGAAAAAACTTTAAAAGAAAGCATTAAAGAGCCTATCTCTATTAATTGCCGTAGCTGAACTTCCGTCTGGCCCGCTATTCCTGGGCTTAGTCGCGTAGCTTGGACTTTCTCCAGGACCTGTCCGTGGCCCGCTAAGGGCCGCACTCGCAAGCAATGCCCGAAGCGGATGCGATCGTATGCCCCGCGCAACTAAGCCACAACGGGCTGATGTACCACCGCTATGGTATACTACAGCCCCATGCCTACAGCTCCGCCGTACTAAGCCCCCGTCGCTGTCCCCGCCGCTGGCGCTATCCTCTAAACCCCGCCCCCCTAAGCCCTACCCCCTAAGCCCCGCCGCTCCTAAACCCCCGCCGCATCCGAAACCCCAGTCGCTGTCCTCCCCGCTGCGCTATCCCCCCGCCGCCTCCTAAGCCCCCGTCGCTGTCCTCCGCCGCTGGCGCTATCCCCTAAACCCCACCGCCCCTAAGCCCCTACCCCCTAAGCCCCGCCGCTCCTAAGCCCCGCCGATGGCGCTATCCCCCCCGCCACCTCCTAAGCCCCCTCGCTGTCCTCAGCCGCTGGCCTATCACTAACCCCGCCAGCCCCTAGCCCTCTAATCGCCTCCGCCGCATCCTAAGCCTCCTGCAGTGGCGATCCCCCTGCTCGTTGCCTCATAAACCCCGTCGCTGTCCTCCGCCGCTGAGCGCTATCCCTAAGCCCGCGACCACCTAGCCCCTCCCCTACTGCCGCCAGCATCCAAAAGCCCCGTCTGTCTCCGCCGCTGGGCCATGCCGAGGTCCTAGCCCCGCGATATCGCCCTAAGCCTATCTCTAAGCCGCAGCCCAAGCCCTCCCCCCTCCTAAGCCGCGCTCTAAGCCCCGGCGCTACCCGCGACAAGCCCCCAGCCTAGCCCTAATCCGACACCCCGCCATCAAGCCTGCTCCTCCTAAGCCACGCGCTTGCCCAACTCTAACCTCGCTCTAAAAAGCCGCTTCTGATTGTCCAGCCCGCTGGCGACATAATCCCCCCCTTCCCATTGACTCTAAACGCTCGCTTAGCCCGCTACTTAGGCCGCAAAAAACCGACCGGCATGAAAGCGCCCATCTATGTCTGGAGTGGATGGCGCATTCTGATTGATCGCTGTTCCTGTCGCCGACCAATCAGAACGCGCCCTAACTTCCCCCTAGGACATACATACCGGTTGCAGCGATTTTATGCCCGGGCCCCTGGTTCTATTTTCGCCAGGGGTCTCCTATGGCCGTAGTTCGCGGGCCGCACGCTGAGCGCTTCGCGCTATAAGGTACGCAGCAACCTCTAATGCACTTAGCCAGTCTGTAAGGCCCGGCATGTCCGAAGCGCTAGGAGTCCGCCCCGTGGACGACCATCGCGCGATCCTCTGGCTCAAATATGACCAGGGGCCGGCAAAATCACGTCCACCGTTGTAGGTCCTATGGGAAGTGGGGCGCGATTCTGATTGGTCGGCGACATGACCAGCGACCAATCAGAATCGCGCCTCACTTCCACATAGACATAAATGGGCGCTTTTGGAGTGTTTCTATAATTTACCGCTAAAAGTGAGGCGCGATTCTGATTGGTCCAGCGCCAGCACACAAGCGACCAATCAGAATCGCGCCTCAACTTCCCATAGACATACATAGCGGTGTGTCCGCGATTTTATGGCCGCAAAAGAGAACCAGGGACCCGGCCAATTGGTAACGCCCAATGTATGTCTATGGGAAGTGAGGCGCGATTCTGATTGGTCGCTGGCAGCACACACGGCCAATCACAATCGCGCCTCACTTCCCATAGACATACATAGCGGTGTGTCAGCGATTTTATGGCCGGGCCCCTGGTTCTATTTTCGGCCAGGGGTCTCGGCTCTGGTCGGTAGTTCGACGGGGCCGCAAACTGGCAATGAGCGCTTCGCGGCGATAGGTAGCGTATCAGCAACGACTCGTAATGATTGCGAGTCGTTGGTAAGGCGCGAGCAATGTCCGCGAAGCGCTGATTGCGAGTTTCCGGCCCCGTGGAACGACGGATCAGACGCGAGTCCCCTGGCCGAAAATAGAACCAGGGGCCCGGCCATAAAATCACCGACACACCGCTATGTATGTCTATGGGAAGTGAGGCGCGATTCTGATTGGTCGGCGACAGCACACAGCGACCAATCAGAATCGCGCCTCACTTCCCATAGACATAGAATGGGCGCTTTTGGAGTTTCTAATTTACCGCTAAAAGTGAGGCGCGATTCTGATTGGTCAGCGGCAGCACACAGCGACCAATCAGAATCGCGCCTCACTTCCCAT
>JARQOC010000011.1:134537927-134555427 GCA_033576535.1 Allobates femoralis
CTATCTATCTATCTATCTATTTCTATCTATCTACCGTATATACTCGTGTATAAGCCGAGTTTTTCAGCCCAAAAATTGTGCTGAAAAGTGCCCCGCTCGGCTTATACACGAGTCAGTGACGGCTGACTGTGTGGGGCCGGTGTCCGGGGGCTGGAGGAGGTGGGGGAGGCTGTACAATGAGCGGGCAGCCACGTGCTCCCGCTCATTAGTGCAATGCAATATGCACTGCTTCCCCCTGTCCATCAGCGGCGGGGGGAGCAGTGCATATTACATTGCTGTCAGCACTCCTCCGCCCCCCTGGGGTAGTATACAGCAGTGCCCCCCCTGTGGGTATACACAGCCCCCCCTGTGGGTATACACAGCCCACCCCACCCCCGTTCCTGCCGCACACCTGTAAAAAGAAGCGCTTTCATACTTATCCTCCTGCTGTCACCGCGCGCATCCTCCGCTCTCCTTGCACCCGGCGTCCATCCACGTGACCGCGCACAAATAATGACGTCATTATTTGTGCACGGTCACGTGGATGGACGCCAGGTGCAAGGAGAGCAGAGGATGCGCGCAGTGACAGCAGGAGGATAAGTATGAAAGCGCTTCTTTTTACAGGTGTGCGGCAGCAACGGGGGGGGGGCTGTGTATACCCACAGGGGGGCTGTGTATACCCACAGGGGGGCACTGCTGTATACTACCCCAGGGGGGGGGCTGCTGTACACTACCACAGGAGAGGGGCTGCTGTATATACCTCTGTGGCTGCTGTATACTACCACAGGGGGTGGCTGCTGTATACTACCACAGGGGGAGGCTGCTGTATACTACCACAGGGGGAGACTGCTGTATACTACCACAGGGGGAGACTGCTGTATACTACCACAGGGGGAGACTGCTGTATACTACCACAGGGGGAGACTGCTGTATACTACCATAGGGGGAGACTGCTGTATACTACCACTGGGGAGCTGCTGTATACTACCACTGGGGCTACTGTATATACCTTGTGGCTGCTGTATACTACCACTGGGGAGGCTGCTGTATACCACTGGGGGGGACTGTATACCTGTGCTGGGGTCCACTCTCGGCTTATACACGAGTCAATAGGTTTTCCCAGGTTTTGGGGGCAAAAGTAGGGGGGTCGGTTTATACACGGGTCGGCTTATACACGAGTATATACGGTATTTCTATCTCTCTGTCTATCTATCTATCTATCTATATATCTATGTATCTTTTTCTATCTATCTATCTATACATATTATCTTTTTCTATTATCTATTCTATCTATCTATCTATCTATTTCTCTCTATTTCTATCTATCTTATATCTATCTATCTATCTATCTATATCTATCTATGCATCTATTTCTATCTATCTATATATCTATGTATCTTTTTCTATCTATCTATCTATCTATCTATCTATATATCTATGTATCTTTATCTATCTATCTATCTATCTATCTATTTCTCTCTATTTCTATCTACCTATCTATATCTATCTATCTATCTATATCTATCTATGCATCTATTTCTATCTATCTATCTATCTATCTATCTATCTATATATCTATATATCTATGTATCTTTTTCTATCTATCTATCTATCTATCTATCTATATATCTATGTATCTTTTTCTATCTATCTATCTGTCTATCTATCTATCTATCTATCTATTTCTTTCTATCTATCTATCTATCTATATCAATCTATCTATCTATCTATATCTATCTATCTATCTATCTATCTATCTATCTATCTATTTGTTTTGATCTATCTATCTATCTATATATCTATGTATCTTTTTCTATCTATCTATCTATCTATCTATCTATCTATCTATTGATGTATCTTTTTCTATCTATCTATCTATCTATCTATTTCTATCTATCTATCTATCTATCTATCTATGTATCTTTTTCTATCTATCTATCTATCTATCTATCTATATCTATCTCTCTATCTATCTATATCTATCTGTTTTTATCTATCTATCTATCTATATCTATCTGTTTTTATCTATCTATCTATCTATTTATATTTTTATTTATTTTATTTTATTTACTCGACATATTCCATCTATTTGAAGTATGGCGCCATACAGCACATCGCTATTCTGATTGGTCGCCGCCTTCAGCGCGCCGAACAATCGGAATAGCAGCTGCCGCTATGCTGCCATATTTCAAGTATACTCAGTAAACTATACACACATTCTAGAATCCCGATGCAATTGCATCGGGCTCACAGCTAGTTCTAAATATTAAGCCTTTGGACTAAATACCCTACAGGAATGAGCAATCTATATTATGTATACACAATATTTTTATGCATTTGCAATAAAATGATAGATTGGTTTGATCGTTTAAAACAAAAGTCGTTCAGTATATATATATATATATATATATATATATATATATTTATATATATATATATATTTCAGACAGACATGTGGTAGGCGGAGAATTCAATTAAGGCTAGGGCCACACTGGCATCTTGGATGCGTTTTTTCCTTGCGTTTTTCACTTGTCTTTTGTGAAAAACGCATGGAAAAATGCATCCATAATCCCCAAAGCAAAAAACGCATGGCTCAGCACCAATAAACGCATCATGCTGCATTTTTTGGTGCTTTTCAAAAACGCATACGCTTTTTGTAACATGGGGCCCTATGGGAAACACATGCAAAAACGCATGACACTAAAATGGTACCATGCGTTTTTGCTTGCGTTTTTAAAGGCTGCTCCAGACCTAACAGCAAAAATGCAGCTTAAAAATGCAGGCTGCCAAAAACATCCTCAAAAACGCAGGCAAGTGTGACCCTAGCCTAAGTCTAATCGTCTTTCACTTGCATTTTATATGTGTCAGCTTAGGCCGGTTTCACACCAAGGTTAAATCCTATCCGAGGCTGTCTGTTGTGAAACGGACAGCCACGGATGTGATTTTGGCCCCATAGTATGCTATGGGGCCAGATAGAGCCGGATGGCAGCTATCTGCTATCCGGTATCCATCTGTCTGGGAAGATCCGGGTATATTTGGATTTTTCTCCCGGACACAAAAATGCTGCTTGCAGCAATTTTGTGTCCGGGACAAAAAATCTGGCCAAATTGTATCCTCCCGGATCCGTGGCAATCCGGCGCTCCCCGACATGGGAGTCTATGGGGCTGGATTGCCCCGACCCGGGAGGATCTGGGAACCGGACACCAGCATCTGAAGTTCAGCGTGAGCTACGCTGAACTTCAGCACCAGGGAGCTGTCCCCTGTGAAGTGGTTCAGCACCATTTCGCAGGGGACAGCTGCGCTCACCTGAATCCGGCTACAAATAGGACCAGAGGGCATATTTGCCCTCCAGTTCTGTTTGCAAATCGGGTCCGGGGCTGTCAGGTTCACCCCTGACCGCCCTGGATCGGATTTAACCGGGGTGTGAAACCGGCCTAAGGGTGACTAGTCCTCCTGAAACACGTAAGGAATTTTTACATGTACATGTATTGCTTGTAAACTTGCTTGAATAAAGAAAGAAGGTTTTAATTTTTATTTACAAGGGCTTCCTTCTATTCATATGCAGTATAAATTTCGTAGATGACATAGTAAAGGGGGAAATAAAACTACACCCACCAGTAGTCAGAGATAAATGTCCTTTTAACCTTATCTGGGCATGTGGTGTGTGACATGGTCAGACACATCCTGTTTAATTTACGAAGGAGAGACTCTGAAACTCACAAAGCCTATGCGGACAATGCAAGAACTGTATAAGGAAAGTATAAGGAAAAGGGACTCAATTACACCCAGTGTTATACACAAAGGAAGGCCTCAAACGTATTCTGTTAAAATTGTTATGTAGTGGAACTCCTAGACTTATAAAGCATATGCACTAAGTGCAAGGGCTGTCAAAAATTAGAAGGAGGGACTTCAGTACACTCTGGAAGACACATAATAAAGGGCCTCACAAAACATTTGTTCCCCATTTTTAAGGAATAGGATTCCCAGACTGGTAATTCCTATGCCCTACTTGCAAGGGCTGAAAAACATTTACCGTACTTCGCTTTATAAGACGCACCGGATTATAAAATGCACCCCCAAATTTAGAGAAGGAAAAGAGAAAAAATATTTTCAATGTTTAATGAGGTCTGTCTTATAACGCCAGTGTCCGTCTTACAATCTATATGCGGATGTGGTGGAGAGGAGTCACAGGAGGCAGGGCCAGGGATGCTGTGGGCACAGGAGGAGGGGGTGTTATGGTGGAGTGGTTCAGGCACCATTGACTTTTCAGCAGTGGTGATACTGAACTATATCATCCCCAAATTGGTATATGACCCCCATCCTAGTACTGTATATACAATGGGGAAAAAAGTATTTAGTCTGCCACAAATTGTTCAAGTTCTCCCACTTCAAAAAATGAGAGAGGCCTGTAGTTGACCTCATAGGTAGACCTCAACTATGAGAGACAAAATGAGAAAACAAATCCTGATAATCACATTTTCTGATTTGGAAAGAATTTTTTTCAAATTTTGGTGGAAAATAAGCCAGGTCCAGGACATACCCTCAATGTCGGTTTTAATTGCATACAGAGGCATAAAAACCCACACATGCAACATTCTACCGCTAAAGAGGCACACGGTTAGGACCCAATGAGATGAGAATCACCTTAGCGCGGTTATCGAACATTTTTGCAGTGGTCACTGCTACAGTTAAGTCTTCTCAAGTGTCTTTATATTAAAGCATTTTCTGCAATGTCCCTTTCTTTACATCAGTATTAGCTGTGCAGACAGCCCTGCTATTCATTGTTAGCCAGTATGCTATTTCATATATCTCATATGGCCACTTTACACGCGGCTACATTTCTAGCTTATCCACAGGTAACTTACTGGCTGCAGTGAAATCATGGAGACATTATTCCATTTGTACACAGCAACATGATAGAAGCATGTCTCCATGATTTCACTGCAGCCAGTAAGTTACCTGCGGATAAGTTAGAAATGTAGCCGCGTGTAAAGTGGCCAATAGTGGGTAGTGTTGCAGCAGATATATTCTTTAATTTTTATGTTTTTTTTCTAGCTAGCACCTCACACAAAGGTGATCCCGGTCATTTCTTTAATTATTAGTGTTACTATTTTTTGACTGTGCACCTTTCCCCCATCCTGTAGCCATGCTGAGCCCTCCATCTTGTTGTAGCCAGGTCCTGGAAATACCCTCAAGGTTGGTTTTAATTACATACAGAGGCACAAAAACCCACACATGCAGCATTATACCGCTAAAGAGGCATACGGTTTGGACCCGATTAGATTAGATGCACCTTGGCGCGGATATCAGGCTCTTTTGCAGTGGCCATTGCTAAAGCTAAGTCTTCTCAAGCTTCTTTATACTCTCAAGCAGTTTCTGCAATGTCCCTTTCTTTACATCAGTATTAGCTATGCAGACAGCCCTGCTATTCATAGCCAGTATGCTATTTCATATATCTCATAGTGTGTAGTGTTGCAGTAGATATGTACCTTCTACCTTAGTAGATATGTTCCATCTGTACCTAAAACTGAATCTGTGCCATCTGTACCAGCTGTCCCATCTGAACCAGTACCTTTATCCATCTTGCCTACGATACTGATCCTGTCCTTGTAAAAAACACTGAAAGGGGCGCAATGTGAAAAGCATCTAATGGTATATGGGCTTTTGCGACAGGGGGCCAAAGAGCCACTCACCTATCCTGGTTGTGCATCTCTGCACAACCGGAGTAAGAGGCACCGAGTTAGAGGATACGCGCAGGGCTGGGGGTGTCCTGGAGGGTCTCAGGGCTGGTTCAGAGTTTTCCCTGTGTCACTTCCTGTTTTGGTCATGTGATCTGGAAGCTGATGACTTCGCGGCAGGTCCTTGAGTGCTTCTAAGTGTTACCCCGGCAACGCCAGGTCCTGCAGTGTGTTTTGGATCTCCGGAAGCTGCTCCTGTCACCAATCCCTCACAGGGGGAACATAGCAATGTGGAAGAAACAAGTGGCAATCTTTTAGGAGCGCTGGGGCACTTGGGCAAATATAACACACTCAGAGTGCTTGATTTACAAACCTTTATTGCCCTTTACTTCCCACTACGTGTTTTGGTGAATACCTGTTAGACACTTAAAGAGGACCTGTCACCCCCTGGTGCATGGCAAACTAAATGCAGCACTGAATGCAGCATGTCTGCTACATTCAGGGAAGGGGTCCCTCATGTCTCCAGCCCCCCTGAAAGCTTTAAAAAAAGACTTTAGAAACCTTACAGTTAAGAGTCATCTGGGTTGGATCTTATTAAGAGGTCCTGGCTGTTGGCACAGTCCTCCCTGCCTTCTCCTTGTGTGTTCTGTCCCCTCTATGTGTCTGCTGCTGCCTCCTCTTGTTCTGGTTCTGTCCCCCTCTTCTGCTCCTGACATCACAAGGAGCAGAAGCAGAAGAGGAGAGCAGACCGAGAACAAAAAGAGGTGGCAGCAGACACAGAGGAGGCGGCACACACAGGGAGGAGGCAGTGAAGTCTATGCCAGCAGCAAGGACCTCTTAAGATCCAACCCAGACTACCTTTTTACTGTACGGTTTCTAAAGACTTTTTTAAAGCTTACAGGGGGGCTAGAGACATGGGGGACACCTTCCCTGAATGCAGCAGACATGCTGCATTCAGTGCTGCATTTAGATTGCCATGCACCAGGGGGTGACTGATCCTCTTTAATCACAACCCTCTAGAGCAGGGGTCTCAAACTCGACTGGGTTGGTGGGCCGCACATAGAAAGACATTTATGGCGGGGGGCCGCATCCCTTGTAGGACTAAGTGATATTTTTAGTAATACCAGAATTTTTTGCTCAATGTAAAGTACAAATCCTGAACCCTTCTTGTTGTAATGTCCCCATCCTGTAGTAATGTCCTTTTCTAGTGATGTTCCCCATCCTGATTTCTTTTCTAGTGAGTTCCCCATCCTGATCCCTTTTTCTAGTGATGTTCCCCATCCTGATCCCTTTTTCTAGTGATGTTCCCCATCCTGATCCTTTTTTCTAGTGATGTTCCCCATCCTGATCCCTTTTTCTAGTGATGCTCCCCATCCTGATCCCTTTTTCTAGTGATGCTCCCCATCCTGATCCCTTTTTCTACTGATGTTCCCCATCCTGATCCCTTTTTCTAGTGATGTTCCCCATCCTGATCCCTTTTTCTAGTGATGTTCCCCATCCTGATCCTTTTTCTAGTGATGTTCCCCATCCTAATCCCTTTTTCTACTGATGTTCCCCATCCTGATCCCTTTTTCTACTGATGTTCCCCATCCATACTGATCTCCTTTTGTAGTGATGTCCCCATACTGATCTCCTTTTGTAGTGATGTCCCCATACTGATCTCCTTTTGTAGTGATGTCCCCATACTGATCTCCTTTCCTAGTGGTGTCCCTGCATTCTGGTCCCCTTTTGTACTGATGTCCCACATCCTGATCTACTTTTACAGTGATGCCCCCATCCTGTTTTACCTTATTTTTACACACTCACATACACACTCGTTCACACTCACACACACCCTCACACACACTCTGACACATCCACACATCCTCATACACACACTCACACACTCTCATACACACTGAAACTCACAAATACCTCACACACTTTCTTATGCACATATCCTCACTCACATACTCACAACCTCACACACTCACCCTCTCACACACACACTCACACTTTTCTAACTTTAATGAGGCATGGCACCAGTGCAGGGGGCCGCCGCGGTCCCCGCTGTGCTGACTTCCGGCCTCCGCTGTGCTTTGACTTCCTCCAGCCGTCGCTTAGACAAGCTCTGTTGCTCAGCAAGATCAATGCAATCTGCCAGCCTGAGGTCCGCATGTGACGTCATATTCCACCATCAGCTGCGGGCCTCTCATTGGCTGGCAGCTTGCATTGATCTTGCTGAGTGGCAGAGCTTGTTAGTGCCGCGGATGGAAGTCATCACACAGCGGGGACTGCAGCGGCCCCCTGCACTGGGGCGATGCATCATTAAGTTGTCCAAGGTGCCGCGGGCCGCATAGTGAAGCACCAGGGGCCGCATGCGGCCCTCGGGCCGCGTGTTTGAGACCCCTGCTCTAGAGTAAGCCTGGTATGTGGAGCAGTGGGTTGACACCCACATGCATTATAGATATGGTGGAGGAGGAGGACAAGAAAAAGAAGAAACCATAAACCATATACCCTTTTGTGGGTGGCAGCGTTGCATGAGAATACAGTAGAAAAAAGGAGCATTTAGATTGGCTTTAAGTTCCTTTGCTGTCACTTGGTGGTGTTGAGAAATCTGGGATAACCCAGACCTTGTTCATTTGAAAAGAGCCAAATGGTATAAGTTCAATGCATCAGGTTGGATAGACATTGGTCGGATTGACATTATTTAAGTTTGAGATCTTTAAAGTTTTACTATAGAAATTTACCAGAATATAATCCATGAACATATTCATCCATGCTGTCAAGCCTTAATCTGCCAATCTACCTATTTCACGCAAAAATAAGAGAATGCACCTAGGTGCAGATCATTATATATAGTTATAAAACCTCAACCTCACTGCACTCACCTCTTTTAGTTGTGCAGGCTCCGCACAACTAGAGCTTCCAGCATGGGTGAGCAGTGAGCAGGTCACTGAGAGGGAAAAAAATGGGATGCAGCTGCTGTGTGGAGTGATCAGCGTGGCAGTCTCCTCCAAGGGAAGTCACGTGATCCGGCCATGTGATGCAGTGGGGCGTTCACTTCTGACATTAGCCCAGGGCCTGTAACTTCTCAGAGCAGCTTCCCATTGCTTTTCCCGAGGGGAGATGAGAACATGTATAGGAATAGAAAGTGCGGTGTTATGGAGCGCTAGAGGGATAGGAACAGGACTGGGACAATTAAAATTTGATATACCAACCTAATTTATTGTTCAGATAAAGGAGCAAACTCTCTATCACGCCACAACACGTTTCGACAGCCGTCGCTGTCTTCCTCAGGTGGGATAGATAGCCATATAAAAACAACCTTATATATCATTATACACCAACAGGGTTAATTTTGTGCTTGTGACATCACACAGGAAGTGTGTGATCGCATGATATGCACAGTCACATGACCAACAGATATACTTAGTGACCAGAATTGTTACATTAGATATTAAAACAGAAAAACATTAAAAACAGGTTGGAAAATAAAAAACAGCATGTGAAATACAATCAATCTTACTACAATCCATATTCTCTCAATTAATAATTAATAATTAATAAATATCCCCACACAGGCCAGTTATACATGACTCCTTAAAATACTATACAAAAGTGTAGAGAAGGGATATAAAATTAGTATAAAAATTAGTGTAAAACAGTATAAAATTAGTATCAAAGTAGTGTAAAAATAGTATAAAATGGTATTTAGATTATGATGGATATAAAAGTAAATAAGTAAATAAATCATACATGCCATATATATATATATATATATATATATATATATATATATATATATATATATATATACCATCCTATATAATATTTGCCAGTTGCTGGCATCCGGCATGCACCGCGGCCGGATGCCATCACTAGCCGCAATGTCCCTGCAGCCGCAGCCTCAGCCGGGATCTGTGCTCTATGATTGGCTCCCGGTGTCTTCAGACGTCCAGAGCAATAGAGCACAGAGCACAGATCCCGACTGATGCAGCGGCTGCAGGGACTCGGGACCTCATCTGCCACACACACTGCCAGGACAGACAGGGGGCCCACACAGGACAGACAGGGGGCCCACACAGGACAGACAGGGGGCCCACACAGGACAGACAGGGGGCCCACACAGAACAGACAGGGGGCCCACACAGAACAGACAGGGGGCCCACACAGAACAGACAGGGGGCCCACACAGAACAGACAGGGGACACACAGGACAGCGGCACACAGGGCCACAGGACAGCGGGACACAGGGCCACAGGACAGCGGCACACAGGGCCACAGGACAGCGGCACACAGGTTCACAGGACAGCGGCACACAGGGCCACAGGACAGCGGGACACAGGGCCACAGGACAGCGGGACACAGGGCCACAGGACAGCGGGACACAGGGCCACAGAACAGCGGGACACAGGGCCACAGGACCATAGGACAAGGCCAGAGAACACCGGCACACAAGGGCAGAGGACTAGGGAACACAGGGACAGAGGATAAGGGGACACAGGGCCAGAGGACAGGGGGACACAGGGCCAGATGACAGGGGGAGACAGCTAACCACTCAGCCACTCTATACAGTCCTAACCACTGACCCACCATGTACACTGCTCTCCACTGAGCCATCACATAGTGTGCTAACCACTGACCCACCGTATACAGTGCTAGCCACTGAGCCACCATATACTGTGCTAACCACTGAGCCACTGTATACTGTGCTAACCACTGACCCACCATATACAGTGCTAACCACTGAGCCACCGTATACAGTGCCAACCACTGAGCCACCATATACAGTGCTAACCACTGAGCCACCATATACAGTGCTAATCACTGAGCAACCATATAGAATGCTAACCACTGAGACACCATTACCAGTGCTAACCACTGAGCCACCATACACACTGCTATACACTGAGCCACCATAAACTGCTAACCACTGAGCCACCATATACTGTCTTAACCACTGAGTGATTATATACTGTGCTAACCACTTACCCACCGTATACAGTGCTAACCACTGATCCACCATATACAGTGGTAAATGCTGAGCCACCGTATACAGTGCTAACCACTGATCCACCGTATACAGTGCTAAATGCTGAGCCACCATATACAGTGATAACCACTGAGCCACCATATACTCCATATAAATCCCACAACAACAGCGTACTTTCCGGAGAGAAGACTGTACTATTCAGCGGCTATTTTTACGGCACCTGTTCATTACACCGCACTCCAGATGCAATAGCATCGGGCCTTTTTCTAGTCATATTAAAATCAAGTGAGTATCCCAACAGCATTTTAATATATAAAGGTACCTTTACACGCCGCTACAGAAGGTTAGAAACCACCGGGTGTCGCTCGTGCACGCGCGCATTTCAACGGTTCCTAACGGTACCCGATACCGCATTTACACGCCGCTACAAGGTGCTCCACGGAATGTTTTTTCTATCCCTGGAGGCACCGACGGCTGCCGCAGGTTACCTTCTGTAGAGCACCTTCCCTCATTTACACGCAGCTACCACAAGGGAATATGGGAGGACCTGGGGCAGCAGGGACAACACATAGGCGTGCCAGAGTTGTGGATTACATTCA
Organism: Allobates femoralis; assembly: GCA_033576535.1. NCBI lineage: Eukaryota > Metazoa > Chordata > Amphibia > Anura > Aromobatidae > Allobates > Allobates femoralis. The sequence goes on from JARQOC010000011.1 coordinate 134,549,159, forward strand.
TATCCTTGTGGACTTTTGGTAAAAAATAAAAGAAGGGAGTTTTATTCCGGGAAATATTCTAAAACCTAAATTCTTTTTTATTCAGAATTTTTTGGTTATGGGCCATCCTAATCAATTTACCATAGTCCTGAAAAATAGATTTGGAAGGATCCTCTAGTTTCTCATAATAGTCAGCATCTTCCAATATATTTAAAATTTTCTTTGTATACCACTCATAGCTCATCACCACAATTCCTCCACCCTTGTCTGCATTTTTTATCACTATTTCTTTATTTTCTTTCAGGGTCTTAATAGCCAATCTTTCTCCAGAGGTCAAATTGTCGTTTTTGTTTACCTCTGCAAAATTGCGGATCTCCTTTAGAGCCAAATGTTGGAACGTTTCCAAATGGGAACCTCGATGATGTATAGGGTAAAATTTACTATTAAACTTAGGATCTACATGCTGGAATACATTATTTCAGGGCCACTGACTGTGTCTAGAACAGTACTCTGTTTCGTTCCACTCCTTTGTTTTTCCAAAATGAAATGCCATTGGACTATTAGCTTACGCATGAGTTCAATAAAATCGAAATATATCAAAGATGGATTGGCCTATGCATTGGGGCAAAATGAAAGGCCACATCTTAGTAATGAGATTTGATCATCAGTAAGGGTATTTGATAGTTGATCAAATAGGGATTTTTAATATATTAGTGGCTGTTCTGGTCCATTTTCATCTTTTTTTTTTGGACTGGACATCAATATATCTTTTTTGGTGGGAGTTTTGTCCATTACCTCTGCATCCTCGCTTCCCTTTTTCTTTTTGGGTGACGTCCTGGGGCTACCTGAAAAAACTGTGTTGGGGGCCTTTCAAACTTGCGTTTTTTTCCTGATCTGGAATATCAGGAAAAAACGTGATTCTTACAGGATTCATTTTTTTGCCCATTCACTTTAATGATTTCAGGTAGAATCTTGTTGCTTCAGGTTTTTTCCTGAAATCATTAAAGTGAATGGGCAAAAAAAATTAATCCAGTAAGAATCAGGTTTTTTCCTGTTCTTCCAGATCAGGAAAAAATGCAAGTGTGAAAGGGCCCTTATTTTGGTGTTTTTCAACGAGAGTGTAGTGTTTGGTTTAGCAGTTACAGAGCTAACGGAATTAGTTGTTACCGTAGTAACTAATGAGTCACCTATATCCACTGGGGAACTCTCTCTTGTACTGTTGTGAATAATTCTGCCGAGGAGGAGATAGGCTGGGGATCTACATAAGCCCTCAGTCCGTTTTTGGCTTCAGTTTTCTCATTTTTTTTTCTAAGTCCAAAAACTGACAGAAAAACGGATTGGGTGTAATAAACACCCTGTCCGTTTTTCTATGGAGCTCCAAACATTGCCCTGTCCGTTTTTGAGTCAAAAACGTTGCATGCAACGTTTTTGGCATCAGTTAAAAAACGCATGCGTTTTCATGCGTTTTTTTTAACATGGGGCCCTATGGAAACGCATGCGCGAACGCATGCAAACGCGCACTTGCGTTTGCGCATGCGTTCGCGCATGCGTTTTTTTAATGAAAATTCCAAAAACGTTCAGGAGTGCAGGAGGCTCAAAAAGCACCCAGAAAAAAACGGATTGGTGATGAAAATCACTTCCAAAAACGGATTTCTATGTGTGACCACAGCCATACTCAGTCTTGGTGGTGGATAAGAATTAACAGCACCAACCTCTGGTACATTAGAGGTATAATTAGTGTCTTCCAAACCTGTGTTAATTTCTTCCCTTTGATCTTGTAGAAGGGTCGGATTTATTAAATTTTCAGTGTTAGGTTCAATCTGTGAATTAGTGCTCGGTGAATCTGATAATTTATGATAGTCTCATCTAATAGTATAGTGGGTTGTATTTGTGATTTTTGTATAAACGTATTATTGTGAACCGTCAAATTCGATAAGTCAATTGAAGTAAAATTTTTAAGTGGAGTTAAATTATCATCTGTGGATCCTATAATGTGTCCCATATTTAATCCAAAATCTACCATAGGTGGAGTAGAGGAATCTAATCCTCCTATATCAAACACAGGAAAGTATGGAACTGTGTTATGTTGTTGCAGACAATTGTTTAAAGTATTTGAGGTGATGGCGTCTACCTGTAATCCAGGGACCCCCCCTGTTTCGCTACAGATTGCTGAGTTTCATCAGTTCCATTATTTTTATTTTTTCCATTTTTTTCTCCTTTACTACCAATTTTCAAGACCCTTTTTTTTTTTTTAGAGTTTTCTTTATGAGTTACGTAGTAAATCCTCTGTTTATCAGTTTTTAACATATGAGTCACCAGAAGGTACCTTATTTATTAATACATTATCACTATTTGTTCTCCAAACAATAATGAGTAGTCCACACTGATGAATGCGATTAGTAACCGCCACTATCACTATCTGTCCCTGCCACTTTCTGTTCAGCCGGAGCAGGTGGTGTGGATACTTCCATCAAATCATCAGAGATAATGGTGCCTCTATCCCGTATCAATTTTGCGACCATTTTATAGTCTCCTCCTCTAACTTGTTCAATCTAGTTCTTAATTTAGGATCAAGTTCTTTGTATTCTATAGAATAAGAGTAACAATCTATGGTGGCCCGTAAGGGTACAAGATCATTCAAGGCTTTTTCAGCCAAGGATAGTTTTTTGCAACAAAAGTTGTATCATACCCATACACATTTTAATATGTAATCATCCCAAATTTTAGTGATCACAGGGTCTTGGGGGAACGTTGATTTCTGTGATAATTGTAATCCCTTTGGTGCTATGTTTTCAGATAAATATCTTTTCAGCAACATAGCATCCAATTGGTTCACTATTTCGATTTTACATTTATTCTCATATTCTAGGAATAATACATTCAGATGTTTTTTATTTTCTTCATTTAAATAATGTGGATCAGTAACTTTATGCCCTAACAAGGGGATTGTTGTTGGATCTCCTAAAGCTTCCCAAATGAGGAGTTCTCTATGAGGTTCACGATTAGTAACATAGAATTCCATATTTCAAATCAAGGCTAATGCGATTTTGCCAATGCACACTTTACAGGACTTATAGAGCTCTTTCAGATGTGAAAACCGGCTTTTTTGTTTCAGATAAACGCCTGTCAACCCTAAATCAGTATTACCACATCTACATTCTCAACTATAAAATTATATTGAGGAGCCAACCATATGCAGAGAAATACAAACTATAATGGTGGGGTTACACGTCCCGATATCGGGACGATATCGCATACAACGCCGCGGGAGCGCGCATTTTGGGAGCACTTTTCCCGATATCGCATCGCCGGTTTACACGCTGCGATATTGGGAAACAACGTCCCTCCGATGTGTACGCCCACCAACCCAGTAACGACCATTTAACATGGGAGTTAATGGGTGAGGTGCGAGTACGCATCGGAGTTGGGCTGTCACACGCAGCGATGCTGGTACAACGGCCTTGCGATATCGGGGAGTTGAATAGCTCTGCTATTCAACTCCGATATCGTTTTGGCATCGTTCCAGCATCGCGTTGTACTGTCAAACTGTACAACGCGCACCCGATATCGGCTGCAACTCGCGACCCACGTGACTATTTGTCGGAGTTGGGTCGGAGTTGGACGCCGATATCGCGGCGTGTAAACCCACCATAAAACAGGATAAATATAACAGAGCACAATTTAACCGCCGATTCAATCTTGTACAGCTATATCTAATGGCTTAGGCTACTTTCACATAACGATTTTGTCAAATCCGATGCTGTCCGATATAAATCGGACAGAATCGAATCTAAACTGATCCCTGCAATCGGTTGCCAAATAGGCATCCAATCCGACATTCTGCAGGATCAGTTGCTGTCACCTGTCACAGCTGTACTCCCCTGTGTGTCCCCCTCATCACCCCTGTGTGTCCCCCTCATCACCCCTGTGTGTCCCCCTCTTCTCCCTTCTATTTCCCCCTCTTTTTCCCCCTCTTCACCCATGCAAGTCCCCCCTCATGTCTCCTGTGTGGCCCCCTCAAGTCCCCTGTGTGGCCCCCTCTTGTCCCCCAGTACTCCCCCTCCTTTCCCCTATCCTCCTGAATAAAAAATGAAAAAAATTTTATTCTCACCTATCCACGAGTCCAGCGGCGCTTCCAGCTCTTCTTCTGATCCTAGGTCCTCTCGTGATGTCACAGTCACATGTCCGGTTACCGCGGTAACCGGTCATGTGACTCTGACAGCACGGCAGGTTCTACTGGGCATGTACTGAGAATGCTCAGTACAGTAAAATCGGGTCCGAGGACACATCAACACATCAGATGTTTCCTCGGACACTGCTCCATAGGGCCCCATGCTAAAAACATCAGACCGAATTGGATGTGCACTAAATGCCATCCGATTTGGTCCGATCCGATTTTGTCCGATTTTATTTTCGGTGCAAAAATCGGAGCATGCTCCGATTTTTGCACCGATAAAAAAAAAATCGGACAGAATCGGATCGGACCAAATCGGATGGCAATTAGTGCACATTCAATTCGGTCCGATGCCCATAGGGCTGCATGGAGCCAAATTCGGATCCGATGCTGTCCGATTTTTATTGGACAGCATCGGAAATCAAAATTCCGTAATGTGAAACCAGCCTTATAGTTAATATAATATAAAGCAGGAAAGGACCTTCCTGTGCAATGGGGCCGTATCTCGTGTTGATGAAGCCAATCAGTGGCACCAGAATCATAGTCAAAGTAATATAAAACAGAAAAGGACCTTTCAATTTTTTTGTGCAATGGGGCTGTATCTCGTGCAGATGAAGCTAATCAGTGGCATCAGAATTATAGTTGATGTAATATAAAGCAGACAGGGACCTTTCAATTTTCCTGTGTAACAGGGCTATACCTTGTTGCAGATAAAGCCAATCAATTGCACCAACCTTGGTATTAGAATGGACTTACCGTATTCACAGTTCAAATTGCTAACTTTTTATTATTGACCGTCTTCCATCTATATACATAATCACCAGTTTTGCGCTTCCGGCCACTGTGCCGCTATCACGCGCTGCGAGCGATGGCGCGCATGCGCCATCGCGAGCCGCTGACACTGGCTGGAAGCGCAGAAAAACTGCCGCTGGAGACCACAAACCCCTACACCCCAACCACTGCCCGCTCCACCCACAGCACGCCGCTCACCCGCCACATCCTACCGCTCCCCCGCCGCTCACCGCCACATTCTATCACACCGGGGGCCGGAGCTAACAAAGCACCCATTGTGCTGATAGCACCTTGCATGATGTCAGAATCACATCTGCGTTCTGAGCTGTGATTGGCCCGCTTACAGCAATGTGATATCACATGACCGCGAGCGCACCAATCACAGCGCCGAACGCTGATGTCATTCTGACATCATGCAAGGTCCTATCACCACAATGCCTCCTACTACTCCCAGCTGCGAGCGCTCGGCTGATTGTAAGTATAACCATTGAACTGCCTCCTCCATCCTCACAGCCTCCCCATCCCCTCAGCCTCCCCCATCCCCTCAGCCTCCTCCAGCCCCTCAGCCTCCTCCAGCCTCACAGCCTCTACCATCCTCACAGCCTCCTCCATCCTCACTGCCTCCTCCATCCTCACTGCCTCCTCCATCCTCAATGCCTCCTCCATCCTCACAGCCTCCTCCATCCTCACTGCTTCCTCCATCCTCACTGCCTCCTCCATCCTCACAGCCTCCTCCATCCTCACAGCCTCCTCCATCTTCACAGCCTCCTCCATCTTCACAGCCTCCTCCGTCATCACAGCCTCCCCATCCTCACAGCCTCCTCTGTCCTCACAGCCTCCTTCGTCCTCACAGCCTCCTCCATCCCCTCAGCCTTCTCCATCCCCTCAGACTCCTCCATCCTCACAGCCTCCTCCATCCTCACAGCTTCCTCCATCCTCACAGCCTCCTCCATCCTCACAGCCTCCCTATCCTCACACCCTCTTCCATCCTCACAGCCTCCTCCATCCTCACAGCCACATTCATCCTCACAGCCTCCTCCATCCTCACAGCCTCCTCCATCCTCACAGCCTCCTCAATCTTCAAAGCCTCCCTATCCTCACAGCCTCCCCATCCCCTCAGCCTCCTCCATCCTCACAGCCTCCTCCATCCTCACAGCCTCCTCCATCCCCTCAGCCTCCTCCATCCCCTCAGTCTCCTCCATCCTCACAGCCTCCTCCCTCCCCTCAGCCTCCTCCATCCCCTCAGCCTCCTCCATCCTCACAGCCTCCCCATCCCCTCAGCCTCCTCCATCCCTCAGCCTCCTCCATCCTCACAGCCTCCTTC